>OU343220.1:2321083-2383721 GCA_910596185.1 Chrysanthemum makinoi
TCTCCTTACCTCCCGTGTTGCAATCTTCTCGTGGGATGCTTCGAACTTGAAGATCAAGTCAAATTCCTAATGAGCTCTCACGAATCCTAAGCCTTCACGAAGTGAACAGGTTTCCACTTGTGTGAGATGTGTAGTGGTCCCCATGACACTCAAACGCACTGAGGACTCCCGAACAGGTTCCGTGGACTACGCATCCTCGTGCAATGGAATAGGAGGAAGATTCCCCACAACACCGGACCTAGGACTTTCCAATGAAGCCAGCATGGAGGGAAAAACCCGACTATAATTGGGGTCAAACCAAAGAATTCACCTCTAACGATTCCCCATGGTCCCACTCTCATGGCCCTAGTCAAAAAACCATAGAAGGGATGATGCAACACCTAGTTACATCCCAAGAAGCCCAAATAGCCAAGCTTTCGGACCGCTTTAACCAACAACAAGCTGAGATGGATAGGTGTAGGACCGTTAAACAAGTGATTCGTGTGGTTCGGGTGGTCGAGGAAGCTCAAAGAATGAATAAGACATGGTATTGTTTAGATTGAAGAAAAGGGAAGATGTGTGTGTTTCTAGAGAGAAGAAGAAATGGCCTTATTTCAAAGTGAACTTCCTACCCTCCCAGTTGGGACTAGGAGGGTATTTATACTTCAACAAGCCTAAACTTAGCACTATCGACTAAACTAGTCCTTGTGAATGAGTAAAAGAAGAAACTAATGCAATTCCCTGCATGACTTCACTTTAGCGAGGCTAACAATCTCTCCCCAAGTGATGTCATACGGGGAGTTGCTTACAATGTTCCCTACAAGCAAAATTAAATACAGATAAGCTTGCCAGCTCAGAAAGTGTCTTCATAGTCTTCAAACTTCATGAATATTCTCACCGCCATCTCTTTACTTGCGAAGAACAATATGAGCAAATCTAATTAGTTAAATCGACCTTTTTGCTCTCTAATTAGTGCTCTCCCCAATGACAACCTTTTCGATGAATTTCCGAATTGAAGAAGTCTTTTGATAATTAAATTAGAACCGTCTTTAGTCTTCTAACACGCAGGAAAATGTAGAAAAGGCTGTCGACTCGACCTTCTTCAAGATTGTCCATTCGGGGGAATAAGATATCAACATCTTCATCTCACCAAATGCATTCCGGTTATCTTTCATATATCAAATCAGCCCATAGTACACACATTTCTCTCCCCGAAGGTTACGATTTATCGGGATCATATATAATTGTGTACATGAAGCATTAACTGGAAGCATTCTATCATAAATCAAATCAGCCCGTGAGAAGATGTCGATGAACAATACCATTTGAAATTGTCAAACTCATCTCAACCCCCAGATCAAAATTCAACGGTATGCCTCAGTAACCATGTGAGGATAACCCAATATGACGAACTTGAGAAAGAAGTAAAATCTCCGTCGTTACTTAAGCTTGTACTATCCTTGTGAAAAGAACGGTGTACCCAATGTACAAAACCTCTTGGTATCCTCAACTCATTGAGACACGAAGTGATAGTTACTTTGTGGGTTAAGAGAGAAAGAATCACAAAAGTAACTAGATAGCAAGTCTTCATCACACAATATATATTTGCCTGCATAAGTCATCTTCGGAAGGGAAGAAAGAAAGAAAACTAAATAAGTAACTCAGCCCACTTCAAACCCAAATAAATAATAAAGCATCATCCGTGGTCACATTTGAAATTCATGAAACCTTTAGCAGTGAATTTGTATCCTTCCGTGAAAATATACCATACCAAAAATTACCATACTTGTATAAAAATATAACAAATTGTAACCAAAATTTTGAGACAAAATTTGATAACAATTGTTATAATGCATTATACATGCCACGATTCGTCCAATGTCCATCAAAAGATAGAACACAAAACCCAAAGTTCAATATATAACCCAGAGAGAGCCCATCGAATTGTCTCATCATCGCCCATGTTGCAATGATTGAATATCCCACCCAACCATTTGTTGTAACCGTGTATATTAACTCACATTTCACAACCATTTTATCTAACCTAAACCTACAAAGACTCTTGTGATAACACATTAGCCACACATATTTTGTCTTCTCACCAAACGAATCTGAGAACAAAAATATGCTTCTCCTCTCCAAATATCTTCACAAATTCAGATCATACATCATCATTACCTCAATCTCATCTCACCTCATATCTTTAATCAAACACATACCTCTCTTGATAGTCGAATATGATGACATACGAGTCAAGATGTTCTTCAAGATCCATTGGGTCTAAGGTAGGGTTGTATCCGTTTATTATTTTAATTAGAGTCTTGAACGAACGAAAGAAAAGGGATAACATAGTTGTTATAGACTTTTCTTTATCTTTTCGGATAGCACAAGTTGATGTCAATGATGATTATGATTCATTGGAAAAATCTTTAAAAGATTTTAAAATGAATCGATGAGAAAGTGACGTAATTTTTAATTTCGAATTGATTGTAGTTTGGAGATGGAGGAAGAGTTAGGATAGATGGAAGTTGTTGGAGTTGGTTTAATGTTCGGATTTGTTAAATTGTTTTGTGGACTGATGATGTTAATGAAGTCGAGGGATGGTATATGGTATGTGGTGTTTTACTCGTTGTGGTCATGGTATATGTTGGTTTAGTCTCACGCAAGCCTTTTTCGATTACCCACGTAACCTTTTTCTCTATCGTTAAGACTTTTAACCATAAGCGTAACATGTTTCTTAAGCGTAAAAACATACGCGTAACAAAACTTGTTTATGCGTAGCATGGTCTAGGTTATCGCATAAATATACGCGAAACCATTCCTTACAGAACTACATTCAGTAACAACTCAGAGATATTTCTTATGCGTGAAAAGGGTTTTGACCCTTTGACTTTCCGTGAGTTTTTTTTCCACCAAGTATTCCGTCAATCTTCAAAAACCCGTAATGCATAAAACCGCTTCTTTATGCCCGATTGACCATGTTTGACCAAGAAAGATAACCATTTGACCACTTATGTTTCACGGTATTTGGTACAAAAAAAATCACATAATTTACCATTGTTTGGACCATCAAAAGTGGACATAGAAACAGTGTACACATCAATGAATACCAAATAGACTTTATTGAATATGACCAAATAAAGATACTCATAAAGTTTCAAAAGCTGTTTTACAAAATATACTGGAAATAAATTTTTCGATCTAAAAAGATGAGTAAAAGCGACCAAAACTTATACAAAACCACACAAATCGATAAAAAGACACAACCCGCTCGTTATACCAATTGGACCGTTAAACAAGTGATTCGTGGTGGTTCGGTCGGGTGAAGCTCAAAGAATGAATACGACATGGTATTGTTTAGATTGAAGAAAAGGGAAGATGTGTGTGTTTCTAGAGAGAAGAAGAAGAAATCGCACACACCTTATTTTACAAAGTGAACTTCCTACCCTCCTAGTTGGGACTAGGAGGGTATTTATCAAAAGCCTAACTTAGCATTATTGACTAAACTAGTCCTTGTGAATGAGTAAAAGAAGAAACTAATGCAATTCCCGTAATGACTTCACTTTAGCGAGGCTAACAATAGGAAGATAGATAACCTTTTGAAATCCATGACCAATAGTGATAGGAAGATCACCGAAAAGGTTAATGCCATCTCGACTCATTCTCTCGAAGATTCCGGTGTTAATATTAAGGACCCATGTAAGTACTTCGAAACTAGGGATCCGTTTTCATCCAAGCATGTTCACTTCGTCAATGCCATCACCCTAGTGAAACCAAATAGGAATAGTGCCGAAGCAAACAATGAGATGGAACTTGAGGTTAGTGAAACTTCTAAGGATTAAGCAACCAATGAAATAGACGAAATAGGTGATGAATACTTCAATAAGTTTCCTACGGAAGAGGAACTTTCACGCCACCCACACCTAGTGAGCGACCTTCGTCACATGTATGTTAGGAGATACCCCCGAATCACCTTTGGAAATCCTTGGAATCTCAACATACCATGTTTCATAGGACATCTTTTCGTGGCAAAGGCCTACATTGATCGCAAATTTCCAATAAACATCATGACTAGCACATACTATAATTGGGTGATGAAGAAACCTATCCCAAATAGGCAAGACCCCGATGATCCTAGAATTAGTTGTAATTTCCTTGGTAGATTTAAGGGATTGCCCGTCTATGTAGGTAGCTTCACGTACCTTACCGATTTTGTGATTGTGGAGGATATTAGTACGGCCATAGATCCTAGCTTGTCCCATGTAGTTCTAGGAAATCTATTCATAGAAAACATCGGGATGACTTATGATCCGTCGTTAGGGATAGTTAGATTCAAGGATTAGACCGATGACGTTGCTTACCAAATGCCATTTAAGATTAAGAATTTTCATCACTATCCAATGATGAAAAAGAACTTAAGTTATCGGTCTACTATAGGAATGAGGAGGATAAGAAGAGAGGTAGGTATATGTAATGAATAAGATATTTAGGTTCTATAAGGATTGTTTGAAACTAGGACCGGAATATAGAACCAATTGGGGGGAAGATGACTTCTTAGAAAGATGCACGATAGGACATAACTATACCATGTAAAACCCCAATAGAGATCGTCATGAGGAAGAAGATGATGGTAAGGAAGTCATGTAGGAGCACGACTTCGAGTCTAGCTACAAGACTCATAAATAAACAAAAGCACTTTGTGGGAGGCAACCCATGCTTAATTGTTTGTTTGTTTGTGTGTCGTATATCTTTTTCATTGTTGTTTATTCTCATGTTAGACTTTGTGAAAATGCTTTATTTTGTCTTTAACCTCGTCTTAATTACATATAAAGGAATTTTACAAAAGATAAGTGTAGGGAAGATCACATTACGTTTTAAAGAACATGAACATGAGAATTAAAATTAGTGAAATTGATATATATATATATATATATATATATGTGTGTGTGTGTGTGTGTTTGTTAGATTCAAATGCTTGTATCGAGTCATAATGGATGTTTTGCAGGAAGTTTTCCAGGTTTTAAAGATGTAATTTTTCTAGAATTTTTTCAAAAGCAGGACGGCTTATCAGACAACTGACAAATACGGGATTAAAGCCTGACGATGTCAGGTTAAGCAAAAACAGTTTATCATTTTTTTATTTTTGGTGCTACTTATAAACTTTTGGAAATTCCCAGGTCTTAAGTTTCCAGAGAAACTGCAAACATCCATTCTAAAAGCATTATATCTTACTTGCTTTCTAGTGTAGTTGTGTCATATATAGTTTAACCACCAATTTTACGCGAGGGTTTCGTTTGTTTTCTTATAAGTGTGCAGGTTATATTTAGCAAGAAGATGAAACACAACATTGGATGAAGCTTATTACTTATGCATTCTTCTTGAAAAGAATTTAACCGCAAACTTACAGGATCCTATCGAGCTAATCAGAGTACTAGTTTCTTTTCCTTACACCTTCCTTTATCATAACTTTGATTCTTTAGGGGAACATTGGGGACAATGTTTAGGTTTAAAAGATGTGGGAGGGAGAATAAAGTCATTCATTGATCATCTTAAATTAAATTTTGTCCTTGAGAAATCAATAAAATTTACAAATGGATGGGAATTGCTTGATAGCTAGCACAAAAACCGCTTACCACTCAAATTCCACCCCAAAAATGTGAGGTTACTTCTAGATCTTTAAGAATAAAAGCATTCACCTTTAATGCTTAGAGAGTGTACCAAGAGTATAATAGATTCTAGAACTTGTTTTGTGATGCATTCGAGATCGCTAGTGAGACTACACTTGTGTAGTTAGGAATAACTAAATGAAAAGAGGCATTAGGATAACCCTTGTTTGAAACAAGTATTATAATTACTTCTTCCACATCGATTAATTAATACCCCTTTCGTATTTTAGTACGATAACCCTAGTTAACCCCTTAGAGCCTATCCTTTCTGCGGTTCTCGTGATGTTTCAGTTTTCCGAAATATCAATGAAGAGCATTGTTTACAATCCACCCCCAAATGTACACCCAAATCGCCTTAGCCTACCTTGTATGCACTCATCTTTAGTGCATTATTTTTATCATTACCAAACCCTTAGTTCATATATCTAGTTACTTGCATGGTTGCTAATTCGAGTCATATCTTTTGTACACGCTTTGGGATGATTGGGACTCATGGTAAAAAGTAATATTTTATAGAGTAACGGAAAGAACGATAAATTCAAATTCCCTTTCTACGTAATAAATACTCCAAGTGTTTTGATCTTTTCAAATCGGGTCAATTAGTGTTAGAGAAATAAAAACTCAAGTATAGGGATGCTCCTATAAATCCCTTACATTTTGATGTTATCATAGAGGATGATAGAGTAAAAATGTATGGGAAAAAAATCGAAAAAAAATCGAAAAAAAAATAGAAAAAAAAAGAGAATGTTAAAAAAATGAAGAAAAACATACGGGCTACCAACCTACGTCTATCTTTATGTTCATGTCTTTAAATTTATGTTTGTTTTGTTTCAAGTTATCTAGAGTTAGTGAGTCGAGTTTTGGCTTAGCAATGCCACGCTTTTCATGCTTGTAACATAAGATTTTTGACTTGCCACCACTAAATATCCCTCATCCAACAAAACCCTTTGTTTCCCTATCGTAAGCCTAACGTTACAACCCTTGTAAAGACCTCTTAGATAGTTTTCCTAGGTGCTTACGCCAAAGCGGTGGAGGTTTGATCTATTCTCAAGCTTATGGTAATATCTTCCATTTCCATTTATTATATTTCATATAAACCCGAGAGATGAGAGAATCCAAACACCCTTTGTGAGGTGCTAGTGTATAACTTTCGTGCTTGTTATGACTATTGCGGTGCTTTTACTTGTAATGAACTATTTCAAACCAATGCTTCATGCCCCCTAACTTATAAATTGATTGGCCAAAAGCACATTCGCTTGATGACAAGCAAATACCAAGTGTAGGGATATTTGATAAGGATTTTAAACGTACGCTTTTAGGGGGTCATTTAAGCCCTAAAGAGCCACTTTTATATCCGTTCGCACTTAATTTCGTTCCTTTTCACTTTTTAGGTCTCATGGAAGTAAAATACTCGAATGAAGCATATTTGGACGAAAAGGAGCAAATACATGAAGAAAATGGTAAAGTCAAGATCGAAGCCACTGAAACAGAACTTGACGGCGTCCCAATCAAAAGGTGACGCCGTCACTCTATGAAGATTTGATCAAAACATGCATGCAACGGCTCGAGAAATTTTGACTTATAACACGGCCGTCGCGCGTTCTAAAAGGCGCCACTTCTGCTTTCTCGTGACGCCGGATCTAGAATCGAGGCGACGTCCCATATGAGGACCGGTGTCACAACTCTAAGGTGGCGCGTCCCATCGATGACTTGGCTAAAAGAAACCCACAATGTGGCGTCCCATGCTTGAAGGTGGCAAGTCGCGCAAATAAATTATATAGAATTGATTTTTTGCATTTAGAGAGGTACACTTTTGGAGTAAAAACACTTATTCGTTTGTAGTCCGATTCGGACAGTATCTTAGGGTCACAAACCCTATTTTACATATCGAGATAAGTTCTTTAATCTAAAGTATCATTATGTCTATCCCGAATTCGATTGATTGTGTGTATGCTTGCTTGTTTACCATGTCTAGCTAAATTTCTTGTGTGTTTGCTTAGATCTATGAAATCTAGTTATTGATTATTGTTAGGTTGTTTCTTATCTTAATTGTATTGGCTTAAGAGTGGAGTGCAGGCATCATTCGTTGTATTTAATGCTTAATATGCTTTTTTGAATGTGGCTTATGAATGAAATAGCTTTGGCTTGCCGACCATATGTCATAAACGAGAGATAACCTCAAAGAACTAGGGGGCACGCATACCCTACAACCTTAGGAATACAACGCGTTAAGAAAAGGTGTGACAATTTACACGACCAATAAAAGATAACTAAGGAGTAATAGTATCTAGGTAAATACATTTTTAATCATCATACAAGTACACATCAAATAGACATAGCTACCCGTCGTTACTAGATAATTAGATAATTAGACAAGTAGAGTAATCGGTAGAAGTACCACCCCCCACCCAATTGCCCCGAGATATTTACCTTAGCTTTCTAAATAAAAATATAAAAAAGAAACATCCTCAACCCCACCTTTTCATCATAAATTTCTTACTAGCATTCCTATTCTCCTAGAGAACAATATCAATCCCCGAGGCTTACCCAATAATACACTACAACGATTAGGTTCACTGCCTAGGAGGTTGAAAATCTTGCTCGAATAAAAGGAAGTTTCCTTTGACCCCGAACGCTCTTCGTACGCCAGATCAACTCCCTAGTTATCTCCTATTGATTATTCGAATTGTTACATCCTTGTTTAATTGGTGTGTTATATTCCATTAGTCGTAGGGAGGTGTCTGATGCCCTAACTCTATGAATGTATTGATCTCCTCTAGAAAACCGGGATTTCCAAGTAACCTAAATTATCTCCCATAAATCTCCTATTATCAACAATTGCAATTCACGCACTAAACACAATGAAAAGTCTACTAGTGCACTCTAGGATATAAATACGTTTTTTAGGATGTTCAAGCTCGCAACACTAAAGGAAGAAGCAAGTTTTCCTAACCTAACGTGTAACAACCACTTAAACAAGAGACGACAATCAATAGTCAACAACTAGGTTTCATTACATCTAAGCAAACACTATGTTGATTTAGCTAGACATGTTAAAGATAGAGATTAAGGAACTTATCTCATAAGGATTAAGGGTGTTAAAACCCTAAAAATATTTTGAAAAACCAATAAAAGACGTACACCAAAGTTACTCTCCAATGTTGCACACTAATGCGTAAAATTCTAAAACTATATATAGAATTACAGTTGTGACGGTGTCACTTTATAGTTGTGACGCCGTCAGATCGCCGCCATTAGGGTTTCGTCTTTTCCAAGTCAAGATATGACGGGTCGCTTAATCGTCGAGGCGTTTTCCGAAATATCGACGCCGCGTCCTCTCTTTAATTTTCCTGAACCGTCACGTTATAAATTTGACAAAAACTTCCAGCTCTTCTAACAAGTGATGGCGTCACTTGTTACTTCATTACTTTTTCACTGAGCCGTCTCTAGTTAAATCTGGGGTATCTTGATATCTTTGATTTCAAGTGACTGTGTCACCTTATAGTTTGTGACGCCTTCTTGAGCTCTTTTCTACACTTTTTCATGACGTGGTCGTTTTTTCCATATTTTCATCCCTTTTCGTATAGATATGCATGATTTTCAGCTTTTGCTTCCAAAGTATCTAAAAAGTGAAAATGAACAAATTTAGGCAATATTTGATCATAAATACACGAGTTTATGGCTTAAATGAGCCCCTAAAAATGTACGTTTTAAATCTTTATCACTTTGTTTTGTGCATTAATCGTTTAAGTGCATATACATGCTTAATTATGCGATATATGTTAAATTAATTAGGGATTATTAGTAATTAATTGTATGAAATGTTAATTAGCTAATATCTAATTAATTATAAAATTAGGGAAGACCCCATATGTATCATTTTTTATTTTAAAAACTTATGTGTATATAGTATGTTGTTAATATTGGTCTAACGTAATCGATTCATCGATGTATGTTTGACAAGTAATTAGCAAAGGGTGTTTTTTAGAAGAGAAACTAAACCGAACTAATAAATGGTGAAATTTGTTTTATGTGTTCTTTAATAAACACATAGTTAATCAATTAGCTACTAGGCTCATCCATAGTGAACAAACTATAAGAGAGGTATAAGGAAGGTCTCTCTTATTCCCTAAAGAGGTTGGTTTTTAATGTGCTTCGCGGTAACCTATTTCTCCGCTTCTTTGTGCGTTCCTATGGAGCTACCGAACACTCTTGATTAATGTTGTGGTTTAATAATAACTTATTGAGTAAATTTTTTATTTAATGTATGGTACGAAGATGAATGCATGACATCTTCGTACATAGTTTTGATTATACATCAATCTAAACATACCCTTTGAGAATTGAAGTTTATGCCATCCAAAAGTAAAGAAACACTTGCAGTTGCCATTTACGTTACGTGAGACGTAGCTAGATTGTAATCCCAAGGTAAATCTCCACGTTACGTGAGACGTAGCTGGATTAAATTTACAGTTTCTTACTACTTAATTGAGTTAGATGGTGAGATCCAGTTAACCCAAGGCATTAGATGGGATGAAACATGCTTACATTGTAAATAGTTTGACAATTAGTAAGTCTGTAATGGGTCAAATGTCACATTTATGGCGTCAAAAGAACATACGCAAGCGGAAGACTTTATTAATATAATGGTTAACATAAATTCTCCAATAAATTAAGGGAATAAATAAATCTAAACATAATGACTTCCAAACTAAAATACAAATCCAAATCAATTCTAAATGAAAGGTAACTTCAATATCCAAAGTCTAATCAAAGCAAATGGGAAACTTTCATTAGTGTGGTCCACTAAGAGCTCCTATGCACTATTCACTCATATCCCAGCTTCCCGCTTAAAACCTGCCAAGGAAAAGGAAATGAGGTTGAGCTTAAAAAGCCTAGTGAACAGATATAAACATAACAGATAATTCTAACATGAATAAGTAAGTGAGAAGAGGTCATCAGAACCTACTAAACAAGGATATCATAAGTCATAAGAATCAGATGAAATAAGGAACAAATGAATAATAGAAAAATGCCCATGAAACTCAGAACAGACGTCTATGCATGATACATGCTTAAACCAAATCATCACTTGTCAGAAGAATCAAAGGAGATAAGGAATCAAAAGAATAATACAGAAATGCCCACGAGCCCCAAACATATGTCTAAAGCACGATACATGCCTTAAACCAAATATCCAATCATATATCATATCCTGTCGTAGCAAATATGTTGGGAGCTTCAGACTCTAGATGTACCAAAACAAAAGTGAAATGGGGTGTATGGCACACAAAATCCATTAACATAAACTGAATTGAACAAAGTACCTAGGATGTATCCATACACTCCTTTGAAAATAAAGTCATACCCATATACACGAGTACAAAGACAAGTATATATACATATGTATAATGGCCAAGTGCAAAAATATAAACATAGGAACGCCATGGATCAATCACACCTCCACATACATTGTCATGCCATTGGTGCCTCAATGAAACGGTCATGGTACCTCCATGACTAGTTAATAGCTCGGGAAACCAAATAAGTCAAATGATATATATAGCATAGTGAACAATAATAGATTGTCCAACAAAGATAATGTCTAAATGAAACGAATCTAATAGCAAACGGAATAGCAAAATTGAAAATCAAATCAAATGATAAATCAATGGATCATGATAGCAAATGTGCAAAGTAAACGGATCACATGTCATGAGAAATCCATACTGAAAAAGGATAGAATATTTGTACCTTAACGAAAATGAAAGGATCACAAGGAAGCACACGTCACTCTTTCTTCAACGAATCTACATTAATTAATGACCATTTATTATATAAGAGTCCATTTATAAGTTCATTTATGTGTCATAACTGATACTACACTTGATACTTATAGTTATTAATGTTTTAGGGTTTCTCATGTGAATCTGGTTCATATTCTTATGACTTTTATGACACACCAAACGAGCTCCTGTGGTTCTATAACTTTTACCCCAGTGACACTTAATTATATATGTTAAGTACTTTCCATAATTTTTACAGATTTTATATCTTAGTGTAAGTATTTAATAAAAATCATTCTTTTCACATCTGTCAAGAAAGTGAACTGATGATATACCCAGAAAGTTTGCATTTATTTAACATATTTAAACCTTTTAGAAAAATTACAGTAATTCATATACATCTTAATATTCTCTTTCTAAAATTTTGCTTCCTAATTCGTTATGGTTTGAAAACTAAAAATCATAAACATCGACTGATTGTGCTCAAAAATTCCCTGATTCAATTCAACATCCAATCTTGTAAAAATCAAACAACCACTTTTCTGACCTCCATTGACCAAGAAACTTAATATTCATAAATCATACATCTTAAACTAAGTATTATAGTCAAGAAACATGTATAATTCCATAGTTTAACTTGATTTAAAACCTTCTCTATACAAGTTACAAATCTTCCAGAATCACAAATTCACAACTACAAACCCTAATTCTTATTAATTATCATCTAGGGTTTCCTTTATCACATGTACCATATTAAATGTGTTATTAAGTGCTTACATACAGGCTCTAAAGACATGATTCGGGCTGGACCAGGGGCTGATTTGAATTGGAAAGAAAACATAAACAAGAAGTCAACACACATATTAATAAGGTTTTCATGATTTCAGGTGGCGTATTAGTTGTTATTTATGTTATATATTTAACGAGGCACACAAGCAACACAACAGCTTGGTTTTACCATGCAACAAACAAATTACAAAGATGGATGACGATTACCTTAGGGCTGGATTAACAAGGGATCAAATGGGAAGGATATAGAACTCGGATCAACAACACACAAAAATGAATCTTCCATGATAGCAAACCCTAGCCACGTACAAAAGATTACCAGAAGCTCCAAACCTTCTCCTCTTGATCTTTAATAGCCACGAATGGGACTTGTTTAGGTTTTCTGATTTTCGGTGAGGAGAGGAAGAGAGAGTCCTTATATGTTTTTGAGAGTGAAAAGGAAAACATGTACGACAAAATGGAAAACTGTGTATAGTTATTATGGTATGTTGTGTAAGGTATAAGGAAAGAAGTAGGCATGCATATCTTTTATCTTTTACACAATATTTGGTCTAGTTCTTATCTCTATAAAAAAACGTGTAGGTGTAGTTATAGGGTAGAAGTGTGTTGTTTTTTGTAGATAGGATAGGATTAGGATTAATAATCTTGTATTCATTTCTTAACATATAGTATTTATGTTTCTTATTTATTTATTTAACTTAGGATATAATCAAAATGTTAACTAAAGTGTTAATCAGATTTTTAGGGTGTTATAAAGTGCTATAATCATCTAGGAGTTGCAATTTGAACCTGGCAATTATTGTACGACTGTTACCTTATTTAGTACTGTTAGGAATTAGAAAATTACATGTTAAAGTGTCGGTCACCCCAATTAAGGTCTAGCATATGTTAGCTCGTAGACGTGTCTGTAGTTACGATATTTAGTAGTTTATTTATTAGTTTGTAGCGTAGTATAGCTTAGTGCAACATCGCGGGAGGAAGGACGGTTTACCCATCAGTATCCCCATCCACCGCATAGGAGGTCGTTATGTTTGTTGTAAAATAAATACCCCTTCCATCCATGGAAGGGGTGGTGCTATCAATCTAATATTCCATACTTTTGTGTAAACCTCTAGCAAGAACACCCTCTCTCTCTCTACTAACTCTCTAACTATGGCAAACATGTATTTTGATCATCCAAGACCACCCGAATCATCAACACAATAATATTTTGATCCTAACAATTGGTATCAAGAGCCAAAGTTGTTGTGTTTTGATGATTTTTTTGTGGTTTTGATATTTGTATGAAACTGTTTTGGGTATTTGTTGTTGTCGGAATATTGTTATTGGTATAATAGTCTTTAACATGGTTTTAGTATCATATATAGTCAAAATATATCATGGTCCCATCAATTTTATTTCTGCTTGTGTTCTCTTGTCCAAACAATCTTTATATGATGTTTTCTTTTGTTACCAGTTGCGTGTAGTCAAATAGTCAAAGAAGTCATTTTGGTCATGTTCGAGGTCTTAATGAAGTTTTTTTAGGACTATGTTTTTTTTCTGCATAAGTTTCTCTGTGTAAGTATGATGGTCGGAAAATATTAGTCGGAAACTCATCGGAAAACTCATAAATTCATGCTAGCGAGTTGGGTCAATCTACCTAGCGACTTGTATTTACAAGTCGTTGTTTAGCGACTTGTGAATGTTGAAAAATTCTAGCGACTTGTAATGCAATGTAAAATGAGTAGCGAGTTGATATTTATGTGCTAGCGACTTGAGACCAAAATAACTTAGCGACTTGATTTTCACTTTGGGTAGCGACTTGTTATTTAACAAGTCGCGAGTTGTGTTTAAAAAGTGTAGCAACTTGTGTCTCTTGTCGTAGCGACTTGTGGTGAAATAGCGACTTGACATGATAAAAAAAAAAAAAAAAAGTAGATGATGTAATGACAACAAAAGACCATGACCACGCCACCATAAACCCATACAAACTCATCGACCTCAGTTGATAACCAACATCCTCAGTCCATGTAATCAAAAACAAAAACGAGATATCATAAGAATAAACCAGTTCCGAAACTATCTAAAGCTCTACTTCAAACACCATCTACATCTACTATTCTCACATCACCACTTCATCAAGACTCTATAAACAGAAAAGTATAACAACAAAAATCTCAGATACTTATTTCGTGTCTCAAAAGGTTGAGACCTTGAAGGTCTAACACACGAAAGAGTTACCCATCATTGATGAATTGTTGAAGATTGACTTCATTTCATATCCGAAAATTAAAGAGAAACACTATAACAATTATGTCATATGTTTTCTTTGGTTCGTTCATAACAAGAAATAAATCAAAATCATTCAACATAATTAAACCTACCCGAGACCATTCTTAAATGATCAAGAAGCCGTCATGTGGTCTTCGTAACTGGAACAAGTATTGATTAATATGCTTTGTTGTTTGATCGGTTTGGTATGAAAAAGAAGATGTCTTTGATTCGTGTTAAATGATGAAAATGGATTTGACGTGGTGAGATTTAAGTGTTAGTTGATTGAGGATTAAAGATGGATTAGATGAGGCTGAGAGAGTGTTTTTGGTGATGGGGGCGGAATGTTTAAGATGTGTGAGTAGGGTTAGGATATAAAATGTGTTTTAGGGTTAAGAGTGGGATTAGGACATATATTTTATATCCGGATGGAAACGTTAAAGTTGGATGGGCTTTGGATGGAAACGTTAAAGTTGGATTAGGACATATATTTTTGGTGATGTTCTTATTTGGGCCTCAATATTCTACTCGGACCAATTTTATTATGATGGATCAGGATCTAGGATATAAAAAGTGTTATCCGTAATTTTCTCAAAAGAATTATGGGATACAAATTTGTTATCATTTGGTTTCGAGTTGGTATATTTTTGGTATGGTATAAAATTTCGCGGAGGATACAAAATTTACGGATTGAGCGGAAAAAGTGAAAAATGACTACGGGGTTTTTTACGGTACAATTGAAGTGACGTTATCTCCATATGTGGTCATTACTATTAGCCGATGAATCAATGGAGGTTCAATTTCAGCAATTCTCATGGAATATTCGACGCCACATAATGTCAATGATACTTCGCAGTCTAAGCAATATCTTTCAAGAATCTTCAGCGTCAGTTATGATTTTTCAAGATGTTTACTTATGACAAGAACTTCTCGTGCAAATGGTCGTTACCGTTATGATGGTTCCGAAAGTTCGAAACCATCATGGGGGAGAAACGTGTACTTTGGTTTACGGACAACCTCCAGGGGAAAGTAGTCTATACTACTCGACTTAGTATGGTTTGTGAAGTTGTCCACATTTGGGTAAAGAATTGCTGATGAACCGTTGCATGTTCCCCTAAAACAGAAATTCACCGAAACCAAAATTGTCATTACACATTCAAACTGACATTGTTTACGGTTTTGTCTTGATTTTGTAAAATCCTGCGAAAGAATCTATTTCTCGGTTTAAGTCATAGACTTGTAAAATCCCGTGACGATGGAAACACCCTGGTAATTGTAAAGTGCATTTCCGGATCTAACTTACGGTTTATTCTTGGTTTTGTAAAATCCCGCGAAATAAACTATTTCTCGTTTTAAACCATAGAGTTGTAAAATCCCATAATGATGGAACCATCTTGGGGAAGAGAAAGTGTAATTCTGGATCTTATTTGATGCTGGTGCTACGGTTTCTGTTTCGAAGAAGGGATAAAAGGGTGTACTTCATGAATTGGATGTGTGTTTGGATATTCGTCATGGCAGCATGGTTATTACATGGTTTTACGGGGTTATGTGCATTTTAACCATGGTCGGGATGAAACCATTATCAATGTTCGTTTTACTGTCAAAGAAGGCTAGATTTGAGCTGTTAATCAGAAGATGTGACAACAGAGTTAATTCACTATTATTTATTTGAGGTTGAAGTGAAATATCACGGGCGAGTGTACTTAGTATCTGAAGATATCGGGGATGGTTTGGATGAAGATTCTTCGAGATCCTTGTTCGATCTTTTTTCAAAAATGAAGACTTGGAAATCTAGTTATTTCTGGGAGTCTTTTCCTTTTACCACGTGGGGGAATTGGGCTCTGTTTTCCACAAAAATAACTATCACTTTAAGGAGTTACGTTGTAGTGCTCAGTGTCACATTCAATTGTGGATTTTCAAGAGGTAATGTACGTCTATTACTTGATGGTTGGTTGGTTGAAGAGTATAGAGTACTTAGAGATTCAAATGGGCATGAATTCTCGGCACCGCTCTTTGTTACATATGTGCAAGTTTAAGTCACGAGTTCGAGTTAGTTTACTTCATGTGGTCAAATTCATCATATTGGGTGTTCTCCATCAGCTGTCACGACAAAGAGCCTACTGAATGATAATGGGGTTGATTACTTGTTTTGCCAAGAGATTGAAAAGAGAGAGATTATGACGTATGAACACAACAGTTCATGCCTCGTACTCTAAAGAAAAGAAATGTGTACGTCTCAGTGCGCATTATCTTCCAAAGAAGAGAAATCTTCTTATGACGTATGAACACTACAGTTCATGCCTCGTTCTCTAAAGAAAAGAAAATTGTACGCTATCAAGCGCTTTATCTTCTGACGAAGAGAAATCTTCTAATTAATGACCATTCTCATCAACATGCTTCATACTTTTTCCATGCACTTCAGTCATCAAGTGAACCGGGCTACCACTGATTGTTTTCTCATTCCACTTGCTCGATTATAATGAAGATAGCGACATCATGTGCTTATTTTGCGGGAGAGAAGTGTGAATAGAACATTCGATGAATTTCACTTTATTTAGTCAAGAATGGCATCTCCGTATGCAATTCTTGAGAAGAAGTGTGAATTTTTGCATTGTTGATTGATATTTGAGAATATAAATGGTCATACGGCTCTAAACTCATGTAAGAACCGAGCTTCTTCTTATCGGGTCATCTTCACATGGATTTTTTCTCTTCTAAGAGCCGTTGGTTGACATCTTCACTCGGATTGATGAGTTTATCGACAAAGTGCTTCCGGTTAATGCTTCACGTATACATCAACATGATGATTCCGAACAATCTATCTGTTCTTGTTTGATGTGATTGGTAGTTTGGTGTTACCATCTTGTGTGTTCGTTGTGGCCTGATTGCTGACTTCCTTGATGAACATCTTTCTGTTCTTGTTTGATTGGGAGGGATTTTAGTTAAGGGATTTGCAAGATGTAAGTTAATTGGGATGCTTTTTGGTGGGATGCTTTTTTTTGTGTGAGTTGAAGATGTTAACTATCTATTCCCCAACTGGACAATCTAGAAGAAGGTCGAGTCTACAGTCGGTTCTACATTTTCTGCTGTATGATTAGAAGACTAAAAGACGAGTTGCATGTGATTATCAAAAGACTTCTTCTTATTTTGGGCATTTATCAAACAGATTGTCAGTTTAGGGGAGAGCACTAATTGGGGAGTTTGAAATGCTAAATTTAATCCCTAATTAGACTTGCTCACGTTATTCTTCAGCAAGTTGACTCTCACAGATACATCTGAGCTAATGATGTTCTTCTCAAAATATTTCTAGTATACGGACTTACAAAGAGTTGTTGATTCTGAGTGTCAAAACCAAAGCAGAGTAAGGAGATAAGTACCTAAACGCGAGTAAACTTGATGAACTTAATACTTCTAAGTAATTGAAGATACCCCGGAAAGACAAATGTTATTACCGCAGAGAAACTCAAGGTTTGACTCATGACGAGTAAACCTGATGAACTTAATTCTTCTAAGTGATTGAAGATATCCCGGGAAAACAAATGTCATGACCGCAGAGAAACTCAAGGTTTTACTCATCAAGCTTAGTGTTAGTATTTCAACTACGTAGGGGAAGTGATGTTAGAGAAAGTTTCTAAAGATAAAAGAGGTACACTAGTGTGTGGTGATTTCGATGGTATCGCGAATGATCGGGGAGATACATTGTGTACATTGGGGATGCTCACCGTTTCACTTGAGTGCTTAATAATCGTGATTGAAATATAATCACTTATTTAGGAGTTGACATCCGCAGAGATTGTCATCCGCAGAGATAATCAGTGACTTGGCCTGCTTCTTCAATGTTATCGCTTATTAATTCCTTGTGTATTGGTATACTTCGGATACTTGAGCTTCATACACAATCATCAGGAGAGAAAAATGTGAACGTGGGGAGATGTTTTCATTCCCCTCATGATGTGTATTCAGGAGAGCTCTTGGATATTGGTGTACTTCGGGTTCTTGAGCTTCATACACGTTCATCGGGAATAAAATGTGAACATGGGAAGGTGTTCTTCATTCCCCTCATGAAGTGTATTCGAGAGAGTTCTTGAGCATTATACTAAGAGACGGACTGCATCATTTCAACTACACGGGGGAAGTGGTCTCTTGACAACCTTTTGGAATGGATTTCGTCAGACTTCAAGTGGTTATGAAATTTAAGAAGATTATTTATGAGTGGGATGATACGTTGTTGTTCTTGTTGATGATATAACCCCAATGAAGAACCTTGATTATCGCTCTAAAATGGAGCAGTGGATTTATGATAATGGTGTCCTTCTTTGTGCACCTGGCTAAGGAAAGCTTGAAATAGAGCTTCGAATCTGCTCATCTAATGGATCTTCGGTTTGGGGGAAGCTGCCAAAGTCTCTTTTTCTCAAAGGCTCATGTTCTATCTTCTATTCTGGAGCCTTGGAAGCTTTGGTGGTGAATGTTTAAGAGATGACGATTTCTTCTTCTACAACGGGGCTGTTCGATATCCTTATCTCGGTATTCGTATCATCATCTTCTTTAACTATATCATCTTCTCTATCTTTGTATATATTTATCGAAAAACAAAATACAAAAATATAAAACCAAGAAAAAGAAAATAGAAAAATATAAAATCTTCAAAAAGCCATAAAATCTAAAATTTGAAAAATACAAAAAATATGTTTTCAAAGACATGTCTTCTGGTATCGGTAACATCTACGGTCTTAGAAATGTCATTCAATAATGGCACGGGACCATAGATGAAGTTCGAACAGGAGGTGTAAATATTTCTTTCTAAAACATGTCTCAAAATATGGCTTACAGTTATTTTAGACTGTAACCCGGCGTCAATGATGGCTTACGCTATTTCCACGAACCGCGCTTCAAAAATGGCTTACAGTTATTTCAGACTGTAACCCGGACTTCAAAAATGGCTTGCAGTTATTTCAGACTGTGACCCGTGCTAAAACTATGGCTTGCTATTATTTCCGATAGCAACCCGTTCTTCATGAAAGGAAAGTGTTGCGCTAAACCAATTTTTCAAATATTTCGGGCACTTATCCTAAAACAAAACAAGGAAAGCATGTCGTCATAAAGATTTTGTTCCTACACAAATGTTTTTCATTCTAAAATTCTTCAGAAAAATATTTGTTGTGTTTTCAAAAATGGTGGAAAATGAGTTGCTTAAAATCAATCGGTTCGAGTTTTTATAAATTTGGAAACTCAATCAATGACTTCAAAGACTTTTAAAATCTTTTATAAATTGAGTCATTGATTGAGGGGATAATGTTTTCAAATCTATATCTTCTAACGGGCTTTCTTAATTATCCTACGTGCTTAATTAAAATGATAATTGCCTATGTTGAAGGACTAGGTTTCTAGGATATGATTGTTAGGTTTAGATGATTAGAGTTTGATGAACACATTAATCCCATACTTTATATGAACTGATTGATATGTTGAATTGACTTTTATTAGTCGATTGTTGTTTGGGTGATGTCGACCACCATATATCTGTATGTGTGTTCACTAACGTATGCAGGTATCTTGGTATAAGAATGTTCCCGATCCGGATCCCACATAATATGATGTTTGGATGCCGAAAGGAAAGGGTAACTAGATCTTGGGTTGACAAATGAAGAAACGGAGCTTAATTGGACTTCTATGGAGAGTTGGCATAAATGCAACGTAAGAGGTCTCACTGCATCGACAGATGGTTTTCTTCTAAGTGATTGAAGAAACAGAGCTTAATTTGACCTCAGTTGGCATTCAAAATGCAACGTAAGAAGAAGTCTCACTGCATCGGCAGACGGTTTTTCTTCCAAACCCTACAAAGAACAACAAAGAAGCTTCTCAACCACCTAACGTATTTTTGTGCAGGATACAATTTTTAAACAATTTTGAATAATTTGATTAAATTGTTTTGAAAATGGAAAAATATTGTTTTGAAAATAAATTGAACTGAATTTTGAAAATCACCGGACTTCTTTTTATCAAAACCTAAGTCACTCAATTATTGATTTCTGTCATGGATGGGATTGGGGAGAGTGATTTAATATAAAATATTTTCAAACGATATTTCTTCACAAAAGTTCCGCTTTGTACTATATAAGTGGTGATCTAAAGATTTAATGTTATGTCATGGTATGATTTTTCTTTAGAATCAAGGTCTTTCAAAATGAAATTTTTCTCGTGCTTGTTAGATTGTGAAATTGTTTTATTTTACTAAAAGATCTCTTAAAATAATCATACCTGACACTAACAATCTTTAATGTCTAAATCTGGTCCTTATCTATCATTTTTTCAAAATTAAATCTTGCCACGTCTTTCCCTCAAACTTTCTAAATGATTTAAATCAATCGGGATCCAAAATTCTAGTTGGTTTGAATTTTTTGATCAAGGGAGAGATCGTGATTTAAATCTCAAATTTGTTTTAATGGAATCGGTTTTAGTCCTTTAAAGGCACTCCTGCCTCCATGTGCCAAACGATTTCAAATACACGATGCACATGTTGAGGAGGAGGATTTATCCAAAAACAAGATGAGTATTTAAACCAGGCCACATATTCCCCCATGTTTTCTAAACCGTATTAAATCACTTGGGATCCAAAATCTCAAAGGGTTTGATATTTTTGATCGGGGGAGAATTTGTGATTTAATAATGAAATTTGATAAAAGGTGATCGTTTTGATTTAATTGTGCAGGCTGCTCTCTCATATGTGCTAAACGCTTTCGAATCTTGAAGCACATATTGAGGGGGAGCATTTTAAAGGAAAATAAACTATCGAGGTACAAAAGCTTTTATGTTTTAACATAGAGTACCTTGATTGAGTTTTAAAATGGTTTCTTAATGGCTTATGTGTTCGTGGATGTACTTCAAAAGAACTCTTGCCTCTATGTGTTAAAATGATTTCTCTTATCCTATGCACATATTGAGGGGGAGAATTTTACCAAGAAAATCAAATGGCTTTTTCTATGAAAATAGTGATCAAAGAAAATATTTCAAAGTCTTCTTGCCTCCATGTGCTAAACAATTTCAAAATCATATGCACATGTTGAGGGGGAGGTTTTCTAAATGATCAAAACTATTAAGGTACAAAATGCTTTGATCTCGTATCACAAGTACCTTGATTGTTTTTCCAAATGATTTTTCAAGTGGTTTCAAGGAAGAATGAACTGTACCAAAAGACCGACCATTTTACTTTATGCATGGAGTTATAAGGATGGTGAGGTTAGGTATTTGTTCCCACGATCCGCCAGAACCGAGGGATCTACCCAGTGGACAATCTACTAGATAGTGTAGAGTCCTTAGGTATATTGCAAAAAGGAGAAAAGTGAGATACGGGAAGAGTGCGGATCGAGACAGAGCTAGTACTAAAATAAACCCAACAAGGTTCTAGTTATGAAGTCTCGGTAAGCACTTAAGGGGTTGAAGAATGAAAAAGAATTGAATGTGAAAAGGGGTGAAAAGAAATAGCCTCCATTTATTCAACCTAGGGCAGAACCGGTTCAATACATATGCTATTGGTTGTTAATAAGGTAACACCGGTATTGAAGACAAGACGTCATGGACCCAAAGGACGCACTGCACTAAAACTTCCCAAGCCACTCAAGTTCCTCTTAAAAGGGCTTGTTTCATTTCTCACGGGGAACCGACATTATCTATCGACTTTCTCTTAGAGATTGTTGATATTGAAGAAGGAGACCCTCTCCCTAGTCTCCGGCATAGGAACCAAATGTGCACGATTGAGTCTAGAGCCAAGAGATCATCCACAACATCTCATTAGGACACTAAATTAATGAAGACTTGCTGTTTCACATAATGTGGAAAGTAAGAATATATTAAGAGTCCTACGATTATCCTTGTGGTATAGCCGAACATCCGAGTGTATGTAAAAGTATTCACGATGAAGATGGAAATCCTTCTAGAGCCAACATCAAACAAGCTCTTGGTGGGTGACATGTGAGATCTTCTCGTAAGATCAAACTTGTGACAACTGGATAGAAACAATGGGGCGATTCTGTCTTGAATCAACCTTGGTCCAGGAATGGAATTGACGAATACTTTTGGAAAACCGTTCGATGTGCAAACCTTCTTTTCTAGCACGCGTCGAATGTGTATTCATTTCAAATTCAAAAGTATCTCTCTTATTGAAAAATACTTTTAGAAAAACCGCTCGATGTGCGAATCTCTTCTTTTCGCTAGCACGTCGAATGTGTACTCATTCTCTAATACAAAAAGTATTTTGATTGAAAATTGATCTTTCTCATAAAACCTTCGTCGTATTGCAAAACTCTTTCTTCAAGCAATACGCGATTGTTTTTCAAATCATTTTTCATCAATCGGTGAATCTCAATTCGCTGGTTCACTCACTCCGTGTTGTCTTCTTTGAGACGTTCCGGTTTGAGAACGCTAGAACAAATGCGAAACCCTTAAGGAGATTCTAGGAATCCTACCGATCACAGGCAGATTTATCTTGATCAACGGGGAACCATAGGCCGTGTACCTCAATTCAACGAAAGTGATCAAAGACACTTTCGTGTATTTTATTGCTAACTGTGTTTGCAGTACATTTGGACGGTTCGCGGTGATCGAATTGAGGGTCAATCCAAAGCCGCGTGCTCACAGCATCCACACTTAATTTGAAGAAATCATGATTGGTGCATATCTACATAACCTGGCTCTGATATTTCATACTATGCTTTTGCTTCGCTGCTGCAAATATCTTGAACCAGTAAAGCTTTCGCTACTCTGATGGAAAGATGTCATGATTCAAAAGTGTGAGCATGTCGGTCCAAAAGTCGCAACATCACATGAAGGCAACACAACTATGGATGATCCAGAGAGATTTACTGTGGCTGATGATCTCAAAGAAAGCTCAAAGATCATCAAAGATGTGGATCAGTTAAAGGCCTCCACTTAAAGTACAAATCAATGCGGACTTTGAAGAATCGCTACAAATGCACAAGATTGCAGATTTGAAGAATTGAAGTCTACGAGCTCAAGAACGAAGTCAAGAATAGAATGCTAGGATTCAAAATGTAAATCATGGGGTGACCTCCTTTAAGGGGAGATTGTTAGGAATTAGAAAATTCCATGTTAAAGTGTCGGTCACCCCATTAAGGTCTAGCATATGTTAGCTCGTAGACGTGTCGGTAGTTACGATATTTAGTAGTTTATTTATTAGTTTGTAGCGTAGTATAGCTTAGTGCAACACCGTGGAGGAAGGACGGGTCTTTACCCACTGTATCCCTGATCCACAGGCCGATAGGAGGTCGTTATGTTTGTAAGTATAAATACCCCTTCTATCCATGGAAGGGGTGGTGCTTTCAATCTAATATTCCATACTTTTGTGTAAACCTCTAGCAAGAACACCCTCTCTCTCTCTACTAACTCTCTAACTATGGCAAACATGTATTTTGATCATCCAAGACCACCCGAATCATCAACACAATAATATTTTGATCCTAACAAGTACTATCATTACTAGCAAATCAACTGATGTAATGGTACTATCTTGATTTGCAGAATCAATTTGAACTTTCTACTCCACATGGTATGCTTACTGAAGCAAGTCAGTGTTGGAGAAGTAAGCAGGTATAGAACTCTATGCGTTGTTTGACTCTCTACACGACTATAAGAAGGATCAAGGTAAATCTGTTAGCACTTATGTTCTTAAGATGAAAAGTTACTTGGATCAAATTGAATGTCTCAACTACCATCTTTCACCAGATGTATGTGTTAGCCTGATCAACAGATCTCTTAGTGAGGATTTTGCTGGTTTTGTGCGTAACTATAACATGCATTGCACGGGGAAGACAATTGGTGAGTTTCATGCAATGCTAATTGACTATGAGAATGGTTACCTAAAAAGGCTCCTACACCCCAGGTACTAGAAATACAAGGTGGTAGGATTAATAAGCCAAACAAGCCGCATGCGAACAAGGGGAAGGGTAAAGGCAAAGGGAAGGGTAAGCAAGTTATGCCCAATCCCAAGAAGGCCCCTCCCAAGAAGAAAGATCATCCTGCAAAGGCTCAGGCATGTCACCACTGCAGCGAGATAGGACATTGGAAGAGGAACTGTCTACACTATCTTGATGAACTGCGAGAAAAGAAGAGAAAGAGCGCTGGAAATGTTGCGAGCACTTCAGGTATCTTCATGATAGAATTATTTTCTTCTCCTCATAAATATAATTACTACGTGTATGACACTGGATGTGGTACTCATAAATGTAACACATTACAGGGACTTAAAGAAGCAAAGAAACAGGCCTATGGAGAGCAATATATGTACATGGGAAATGGAATACGTGCAGTTGTTGAAGCCATACAGACGTTTGATTTAGTTTTGCCTTCGGGATTAATACTAATTTGGAACAATTGTCATTATGCGCCTTCTGTAATTAGAGGTTTTGTTTCAGGTTCTTTGTTAAAAGATATTGGTTATGTTCAGACATTTACAAGTTATGGAATTTTAGTTTCTTTAAATAATGTTTTTATTTTAATGCAATTCCTGTGAATGGTGTGTTTGAAATTGATATGCATGGTCATGTATCAAATAATAACAATAATTTCGTCTTTAACAATAGCAATAAGAGAATCAAGTATTGTAACACCCCCAATTTCGTGATACGCAGCGGAATTCAAACTGGGTGTTACTTCATGGCTCAACAGTTACAATAATAGAAAACGAACTCTAATTGTATCATTTTAAAAGATTTATCATTCGATTTATATAAATATCAGAGTTTACAAAATGAGGTCCCAATGGTTTTACAGTTTATTAAATAAGTTATCGAATGATAATATAGCCTTCTTGAGTATCCGTGCCCTTCCATGCCATCCTCGTAAATTATGAACCTAAGATAAACATGCTAAAAAGTCAACACAAAGGTTGAGTGAATCCATAGTGTTTGCATAATAATCAGTTGAACACAAGATAAGCATTAGTAAAATCAGTAATATTGATACATATATTCAAGAGTTGCACATTTGTATCATTGCAACATAGTATATATTGCCTTAAGTCTCATGAACGCAAACATTAACACGAGCAGCGTCATAATAATGACGTAAGTTACAAACATCATAGTGATGATGTGAGCAACTATGCCCTCCGGTAGGAGTTTGCCATTCTCCTAGTATTCTCAAATAACGTGCATTTGGTTACCTATCCGGCTAACACAAATGGGGCGTCAATTGCCAATAGATCTATTCACGATATTCGCGTTCACTCGCAAGTGATTAATGGTTCATGATATGAGGGACTTTTAGTGGCATCAGTAGGTAACTTAGGCAATATCATTCACGATAGCATACAGAAAAATACTTGTGTTCGGTTTTTGTAGCATGTATCTCCCCACGAGTTTAGAAAACAAATATGTAAAAGTGGGACTATGAACTCACCTCGGTGTTATCGTAGTCTGGATGGAAAACAAATTAGATAAAATGAACAAATTGCTCCGACTCTTGACCTGATTTTGTATATCATGTATTTAGTATTCGTGTTCAAGTTTATGCCACGATAATGTTCTTTCTATAACATGAAGTCTTTACAAAAATTAAATATACTTATCATACTTATTATTATGACTTAAATGATTAATAATAAGTTTTTATCAAAACCAAAGTTGTTAAATATTTTATGTTTCCAAAATGTTATAATTTACAATTTTAAGTATTTACAGTTTTTACCCTTGTACTTTCAAAAATGACACTTTACACCCTCGACTATGGGTTATTGACAAAATCAACCCTTATATGACTACTTCACAGAAATTACATTTTTAGTCCAAAGGAAACAAGAATTACAATTTTTATACTTAAAATTTCATAAGGAAAATTTACTAGTTTTCTAACTAATGGATAAAAGTACGGGTGGATAAAAGCGAGGCCCTAATAGGTTTTTACAACGTTCTTAATCCTTTCAAGAGTTTTTCTGGTGGTCTTTCTAATGGTTCAAACTAGAGGTCCTAAGCTCTTACGGTTTGGTCGCAATGATTTAACAAAGTAGGGGGTTATATGCTTTTGTTGTTTTGGGCAATAACGGGGCTAAAAGAGGCGGATATTACCGGGGCAAGCTAGTGTTCCTACATCGCATTTGACCCTTTAAACACTAGGTCGTAAGCCCTTCTAAATGGTATAAGCCTCATGTCCTAGTCGTCTTTGGTTAGAAAGATACAAGTCCACGAATATGGCCACTGCCACGGCGTTTTATGAAAATTTCAGTTTTAAGCTATATCTTTTGCATCCGACCTTGTGAAATATTGTTTTACCCATTTCTAATGTTTTTAATATAGTTCCTAACCAAATTTATCAAAAATCTCATGTTTTCCCATGTATTTATTGTAAAAGACTTTTTGGTGTTTATGACTTTTGCCCAAAATGATGGTCGCTTTTAAAGATAACGACTTGGCTTTTTAACCGGGTCATGGGGGCGTTTTTTAGTATCCCAGGTGGTCTTTACAACGGTACCTTTCTTGACCCTAACACCTCTAGCATGAAGTAGATAAATGCGGGGCAATAAGGGGGTAAGGCCTGTTTTTGGCGTAAATTTCAGTAGGAGAAAAATAAAACTTGCGATTTGTATAGTATAAACCTATAGGGTGTTGGTAACTAGATTAGATGTTTATTGTGCTTGTTAAATAGACTCCTAACATGTTCTAACATTTAAGTAAAACGCATTCCAAATAGGTGTTTGTCTATGGAGCGCAACAGTTACAGAAACTTTACAGAAAGTTTATAAAAACATTTTTGACCTTGTTTTTCCACATGACACAAGTCTATAGTTACTTATATGTTTTATGGAATGATTAAAATGACTAAAGAAAAGAGTATGAGTGTACTTACAAGCTTGTGAGTTGTGTGTCTCAAGTAAGCCTATATGGTGCTAAAGATCACCAAGTTATTTCACACCTTCCAAGCTCTAGCTTAATACTAACTAGGGTCTTAACTTCAGAATATTTGTGAGTATTGGAGAGGTTATATGGGGCGTATAATATGTAGGTAATATAGTATCATGTGTGTGTTTGCATGGGACTCAAAGAGAAAGGTATATGGAAATTATATATAGGAGAGAAATGCATGAATCTTTCAAGTGATATGTCATCTTGTCTAGCAATAGGTGGGACAAGGTGATGTGTTTGAAAGCTTGCCATTAGTTTGATATCTAGATTGAATGGATTGAAAGAGGACATGATGATTTCTTGTTCAACTTGTCTCATTAGTTCGAATGGTTTTTAAAAAATACACATGCGTGTATACTTGTTCAAGTTATAGCCATAAAGTTAAGGTTGCATGTGCATTTGTTTGAATGGTTAAAAAAGAAAAAAAACATGTAGAAGCTTAATATTATTGACCAAGGTGTAAAAGATAGAAAGGAACATGGTGATGTGTAGATTCATGGACCATTTGGTCTTGTGTGGTAATTGTTGTAGCTAAGTTGCATGGTTCAATTTATATGTGTAACATAACCAAGAATAGAAGGAGCATGGTGATGTGTCTTGCTAGATGTCCATGAGAGCTACAAATGGTCATAAAGAGGACACAAGGTGTGTATACTTGTTCGATTTAAAGCCTTAGGGTTCGAATGGTTTGAAAGGTAGCTAGGTGTTTCAATACACATGGGAGGTTCATGTAATTGCAAGGAGACATGAAGTGTGTGGTAAAACTCTAGCCAAGAGTTTTACTCACAAACTTTGACTATGGTAAAACTTCAAGGTAAAAGAGTGATGTGTAACTTTCATGTGCAAGTAATTAGTTTGTACATTTACAAGTAGTACCTAGGTAACTTAGTAGTAACTTGCTAGTTCATTCTTAACCATGGTAATTTAGGGGGCGTTAGGCTTCTAGGGTAGTACTTAGGGCTTGCATTGTTATACCTATTGTGTAAATGGTATTTACATCGTTAAGTTTCTAATTTACTTTAGGTAAAATATAGTTTAGGTTAATTTGCATGTAAATAATAAAAGTAAAGACTTAAGTTTGGTGCATTGTTGTTTGTACATTAGCATTGTTTTGTTGTACTTACTAAAAATAAAATATATTTTTAAGGGCTTGTGCAATATAGGTTTGTATCATGTGCTTTAAAGTAGGTACATTGAAGTTTATAATGTGATTTTATGTAAACATTAAGCTTTATGCATTAAGGACTTGTACCCATGCTTAAAATACTTGTACATTAATATTTTGAAAATATATCATGTACATAAAATCATAGAGTTGTATATTAGGGCTTGTAACGGAATTAAAGTATAGCTAGGTTCCGTGCTTTAATGACTTGTACCCTAGGTATAGAATGTTGTACTTTAGCATTTATGAAAAAGTGTAGTTATAATAAATTAGGATTTCATGTAAACTCAAATAAATGGTTAACGTTTAACTTGAAAGTTTAATAATTGTACGTTAACGTAATAACGTCTGATGACAAATTGTAAACCTTTATACTTGACGTAATAAGAATGTTTATTATGTATATGAGTTACGTCACATAAGTTAGTTGTTGTGATCAAATAAGTGGATATTGTTTCTTAAAAAAAATTTGGACGTAGAAAATGGACATGTATTCTTTCGTTAGAATATTATATTAGTTTAATAAGAGGTGAAATTTACCGGTGGTTACAGTCTCACCCCCTTAAATTGAATCTCGTCCCGAGATTAAGTCCGTGTCAAATGTTGAAGTAATGAAGATGAAATGTGGTTTCACTTGTGAAAGCTTATAAGTTAGAATTTATTGTTTTTACATGTGAATAACATTATTCTAAAGGTCATATAAACTTAAGAAAATTTATTTCGAATGAAGATTGTTATTTTATATGGGTCATCATGTTTTAGTAATTAATTTTGAAAATAACATGGTTCATAATGTTTTGTGAAAATCAAATTATTAACATCGAAAACTGTCTTTTAATAAGTAAAATTTCGGGTGAGAAATTGATGAATGTAGAGAAAGTTATTGAACTTCAGCTTTTGTAGATGATGAATTACTTTGTTCCTTAGTAAGGTGAACAATAATTTTTAACAGTCATGAACAGTATCCCCCAACGGTCAGGAATAGTACCCCCAACGGTCAGGAATAGTACCCCCAACGGCTACTTTTCTTTTATAAATACCCCATTTTAATCCTCATTCTTTCATACTATATTTCTCATATCATACTTTCAAAATGCCGCACTTTATTACCGTTATTGCACTCGTATATGTTGTTGTCGCGGCTATCTATTTAGCCAACGTTACGGATGAAGATTATGTGTTCTTGGCTGTGATTTTAGTGATCCTTGTACCACTAGTGATCCTAGCCATCGGCGTGGATAAATTATGGGGGTAATTATGTTAGGAATGTTTGAAATAAATTGTTGTGTTATTTTGTAATCGTACGCGTTAGTATTAAGTTGTGGTCTTGTGTTGGTTGTTGGGTTGAAACCCAATACGCTTAATGGTGTGTTTGTTTATGTAATCTAGGCCGAGGCCCTTTTAATCTAAATGTGGGTTGTGTTTGTTTGTTTTACAAATGGGTTGAAGCCTACTCCTAAAAAAAAATGAAGCGTTTAGTATTGTTTATATATTGAGCTATGTCTCTTATTATTTCATTCACCATGCTTAATAACTCATTTATATTCGTTATACAGAATAATCAAGATACTGCATCCGGTCATGATTCTCGCTCTCATAGGCGTAGTGGTGTTTTTCATTAGCTTGGCGGATCAACCAATTGGCGATACCATACCTTATTTGGTGATTTTTGTAACATTGGCACTACCGATGCTAATTATATCATTATGTATTAATATTTATGGATTCTAATGTAATAAAAATTTACGTTATTTGTGTTTGCCATATATATTTGTGAATTTTTGTGATACTCGAGTTTGTACTTATATTATTTCAGATACAAATAAGCCCACTTATCTATAATTCATTATTTACATAGAGAGGCGTCCCAAACAATGTAAATAAAGAAATATAAACTTATGGTTCGGCGATTCACAATTTCTTTATTTAAATAAAAAGGCGTCCCAATCCATTTAAATAAAGACATTGTAAGTCATCCTACTTAAGAATTTCTGAATTAACCTTCGTACTTAACTGATGAGTTTCAAGGAGATTCGGGTATTTTCGGAGTACAGAAAGAGTGTTTTCACTCATCATTTAGGGATGGAAGTACGAATATCAAGGAAAGTTGCCAAAATAGTTGGTGAGTATATATGTTTAGTGTAAATAAGATATGTAGGAGAGACCATTGTAATTGGTTACAATGTCTTGAGAAGGTTTCATAAATTTGAAAAATATAAAAGTAGGTACATGCTCGGGGAAATGTGATTAAGTCATAATGCCTTAGAATAGACTCATGCAAGTATGTTTATTTTGTATAAAGTGATCAAGTATATATCAAGGTATACTAAAGTGTTTTTGTAGCATAAACTGTCTAGAAGTCACATAATTACCTGGAGGATGGAAGGCACGGAGAGCGAAAGGCTATAAAATGTTTTCTTTGTAGAAATAGTTATAGTTCGAACCTCAACTAGATCCGTTTCTCTATAACTGCAGCTCTGATACCAATCTGTAACACCCCCAATTTCGTGATATGCAATGAAATTCAAACTGGGTGTTACTTCATGGCTCAACAGTTACAATAATAGAAAACGAACTCTAATTGTATCATTTTAAAAGATTTATCATTCGATTTATATAAATATCAGAGTTTACAAAATGAGGTCCCAATGGTTTTACAGTTTATTAAATAAGTTATCGAATGATAATATAGCCTTCTTGAGTATCCGTGCCCTTCCATGCCATCCTCGTAAATTATGAACCTAAGATAAACATGCTAAAAAGTCAACACAAAGGTTGAGTGAATCCATAGTGTTTGCATAATAATCAGTTGAACACAAGATAAGCATTAGTAAAATCAGTAATATTGCACGATATATTCATGGTTGCGGCATTTGTATCATTGCAACATAGTGTATATTGCCTTAAGTCTCATGAACGCAAACATTAACACGAACGCGTCATAATAATGACGTAAGTTACAAACATCATAGTGATGATGTGAGCAACTATGCCCTCCGGTAGGAGTTTGCCATTCTCCTAGTATTCTCAAATAACGTGCATTTGGTTACCTATCCGGCTAACACAAATGGGGCGTCAACTGCCAATAGATCTATTCACGATATTCGCGTTCACTCGCAAGTGATTAATGGTTCATGATATGAGGGACTTTTAGTGGCATCAGTAGGTAACTTAGGCAATATCATTCACGATAGCATACAGAAAAATACTTGTGTTCGGTTTTTGTAGCATGTATCTCCCCACGAGTTTAGAAAACAAATATGTAAAAGTGGGACTATGAACTCACCTCGGTGTTATCGTAGTCTGGATGGAAAACAAATTAGATAAAATGAACAAATTGCTCCGACTCTTGACCTGATTTTGTATATCATGTATTTAGTATTCGTGTTCAAGTTTATGCCACGATAATGTTCTTTCTATAACATGAAGTCTTTACAAAAATTAAATATACTTATCATACTTATTATTATGACTTAAATGATTAATAATAAGTTTTTATCAAAACCAAAGTTGTTAAATATTTTATGTTTCCAAAATGTTATAATTTACAATTTTAAGTATTTACAGTTTTTACCCTTGTACTTTCAAAAATGACACTTTACACCCTCGACTATGGGTTATTGACAAAATCAACCCTTATATGACTACTTCACAGAAATTACATTTTTAGTCCAAAGGAAACAAGAATTACAATTTTTATACTTAAAATTTCATAAGGAAAATTTACTAGTTTTCGGCCTAAGTGGATAAAAGTACGGGTAGATAAAAGCGAGGCCCTAATAGGTTTTTACAACGTTCTTAATCCTTTCAAGAGTTTTTCTGGTGGTCTTTCTAATGGTTCAAACTAGAGGTCCTAAGCTCTTACGGTTTGGTCGCAATGATTTAACAAAGTAGGGGGGGTTATATGCTTTTTGTTGTTTTTGGGCAATAACGGGGCTAAAAGAGGGCAGATATTACACGGGGCAAGCTAGTGTTCCTACATCGCATTTGACCCTTTAAACACTAGGCTGTAAGCCCTTCTAAATGGTATAAGCCTCATGTCCTAGTCGTCTTTGGTTAGAAAGATACAAGTCCACGAATATGGCCACTTGGCCACGACGCGTTTTATGAAAATTTCAGTTTTAAGCTATATCTTTTGCATCCGACCTTGTGAAATATTGTTTTACCCATTTCTAATGTTTTTAATATAGTTCCTAACCAAATTTATCAAAAATCTCATGTTTTCCCATGTATTTATTGTAAAAGACTTTTTGGTGTTTATGACTTTTGCCCAAAATGATGGCTGTTTTTAAAGATAACGACTTGGCTTTTTAACCGGGTCATGGGGGCGTTTTTTAGTATCCCAGGTGGTCTTTACAACGGTACCTTTCTTGACCCTAACACCTCTAGCATGAAGTAGATAAATGCGGGGCAATAAGGGGGTAAGGCCTGTTTTTGGCGTAAATTTCAGTAGGAGAAAAATAAAACTTGCGATTTGTATAGTATAAACCTATAGGGTGTTGGTAACTAGATTAGATGTTTATTGTGCTTGTTAAATAGACTCCTAACATGTTCTAACATTTAAGTAAAACGCATTCCAAATAGGTGTTTGTCTATGGAGCGCAACAGTTACAGAAACTTTACAGAAAGTTTATAAAAACATTTTTGACCTTGTTTTTCCACATGACACAAGTCTATAGTTACTTATATGTTTTATGGAATGATTAAAATGACTAAAGAAAAGAGTATGAGTGTACTTACAAGCTTGTGAGTTGTGTGTCTCAAGTAAACGCCTATATGGCTGCTAAAGATCACCAAGTTACTTCACACTTTCCAAGCTCTAGCTTAATACTAACTAGGGTCTTAACTTCGGAATATTTGTGAGTATTGGAGAGGTTATATGGGGCGTATAATATGTAGGTAATATAGTATCATGTGTGTGTTTGCATGGGACTCAAAGAGAAAGGTATATGGGGCGTATATATAGGAGAGGAAATGCATGAATCTTTCAAGTGATATGTCATCTTGTCTAGCAATAGGTGGGACAAGGTGATGTGTTTGAAAGCTTGCCATTAGTTTGATATCTAGATTGAATGGATTGAAAGAGGACATGATGATTTCTTGTTCAACTTGTCTCAATAGTTCGAATGGTTTTTAAAAAAATACACATGCGTGTATACTTGTTCAAGTTATAGCCATAAAGTTAAGGTTGCATGTGCATTTGTTTGAATGGTTAAAAAGAAAAAACATGTAGAAGCTTAATATTATTGACCAAGGTGTAAAAGATAGAAAGGAACATGGTGATGTGTAGATTCATGGACCATTTGGTCTTGTGTGGTAATTGTTGTAGCTAAGTTGCATGGTTCAATTTATATGTGTAACATAACCAAGAATAGAAGGAGCATGGTGATGTGTCTTGCTAGATGTCCATGAGAGCTACAAATGGTCATAAAGAGGACACAAGGTGTGTATACTTGTTCGATTTAAAGCCTTAGGGTTCGAATGGTTTGAAAGGTAGCTAGGTGTTTCAATACACATGGGAGGTTCATGTAATTGCAAGGAGACATGAAGTGTGTGGTAAAACTCTAGCCAAGAGTTTTACTCACAAACTTTGACTATGGTAAAACTTCAAGGTAAAAGAGTGATGTGTAACTTTCATGTGCAAGTAATTAGTTTGTACATTTACAAGTAGTACCTAGGTAACTTAGTAGTAACTTGCTAGTTCATTCTTAACCATGGTAATTTAGGGGGCGTTAGGCTTCTAGGGTAGTACTTAGGGCTTGCATTGTTATACCTATTGTGTAAATGGTATTTACATCGTTAAGTTTCTAATTTACTTTAGGTAAAATATAGTTTAGGTTAATTTGCATGTAAATAATAAAAGTAAAGACTTAAGTTTGGTGCATTGTTGTTTGTACATTAGCATTGTTTTGTTGTACTTACTAAAAATAAAATATATTTTTAAGGGCTTGTGCAATATAGGTTTGTATCATGTGCTTTAAAGTAGGTACATTGAAGTTTATAATGTGATTTTATGTAAACATTAAGCTTTATGCATTAAGGACTTGTACCCATGCTTAAAATACTTGTACATTAATATTTTGAAAATATATCATGTACATAAAATCATAGAGTTGTATATTAGGGCTTGTAACGGAATTAAAGTATAGCTAGGTTCCGTGCTTTAATGACTTGTACCCTAGGTATAGAATGTTGTACTTTAGCATTTATGAAAAAGTGTAGTTATAATAAATTAGGATTTCATGTAAACTCAAATAAATGGTTAACGTTTAACTTGAAAGTTTAATAATTGTACGTTAACGTAATAACGATGAAATGACAAATTGTAAACCTTTATACTTGACGTAATAAGAATGTTTATTATGTATATGAGTTACGTCACATAAGTTAGTTGTTGTGATCAAATAAGTGGATATTGTTTCTTAAAAAAAATTTGGACGTAGAAAATGGACATGTATTCTTTCGTTAGAATATTATATTAGTTTAATAAGAGGTGAAATTCTGGGTGGTTACAAGTATGACATGGATTCTACTTATCTTTGGCATTGTCGACTTGCACACATAGGCAAGAAAACGCATTGAAAAGTTGCAATACGATGGGCTTTTGCAATCTATCAATGATGAATCATTTGATAAGTGCGAATCTTGCATATCTGGGAAGATGGCAAGGAAACCTTTTTTGCAACAAACAGAGAAGGCTTCAGATCTACTTGGATTAATACATATTGATCTGTGCGGTCCACTTAGACATGTGTCAAAGCAAGGTGCTAGATACTTCATAACCTTCTTGACGATTTTAGTCATTGTGCTTATGTTTATTTACTTAAACATAAACATGAAGTCTTTGAAACATTCAAGGTTTTTAAGAATGAAGTAGAGTTACAACTCGGAAAGAAGATTAAGGCTCTTCAATCCGATAGTGGTGGTGTATACATAAGCCAAGAGTTTAAAGATTACCTTAAAGAGTGTGGAATTGTCCAGCAACTCACTCCTCCATATACACCACAACAAAATGGTCTATATGAAAGGAAAACTCGAACATTATTATACATGGTTCGATCAATTTTAATCTTACAACTTATCATTATCCTTTTGGTATTATGCTTTAGAGATTGTTGTTCACATTCTATATATGGTTCTGACTAAGAAGGTTGATAAGACTTCATACGAATTATGATATGGAAAATCTCCCAACTTGGCATACTTAAAGATTTTGGGTTGTGAGGCATTTGTTAAACGTGACTCACCAGATAAACTCCAATAAAGATATGTTAAGTGTAGGGGTGTGCACGGTCCAAAAACCGGACTGGACCGGACCGGACCGAGACCCGATTTCGGCAAAAATCTTAGACCGAGACCGGACCGAATGTGGTCGGTCCGGTCTCGGTCCGGTCGGTTCGGTCCAACAAGGCCAAATTAGCCCAAATTCGTTGGTTTTGGTCCGGACCGGACCGAAACGAGGACCGAATTAGCCAAAAAACCGAGACCGCAGACCAGACCGAATGTTGTCGGTCCAGTCCGGTCTCGGTCGGTCCGGTCCGTTCGGGTCGTATGCTCACCCCTAGTTAAGTGTATCTTCATAGGCTACCTAAAGGAAACGATGGGTTAATATTTTTACTACCCACCTTATAACAAAGTAGTTGTGGAAAGGTATGCTGACTTCCTTGAAAGGAATCTCATATCTCAAGAATTCAGTAGGAGTGTAATGGATCTAGTAGATGATCAAGAAGATACATCAGCTTCTGAAAACACTAGCCAACTTCAAGAGGAGCCTGAAATTCTTGCACCTCCAATTGAAGTTACTCCCATTCGTAGGTCTGAAAGGACTATACGTACTCCTGAACGATTATGTCTTAATGTTGAGGTTGAGGAGCATAGATTAGGGGATCTTGGAGAAACCGCTAACTATAAGGCTGCCATGATTGATCCTGAAAAGGACAAATGGAAAGCAGCTATGAATACGTCCTGATGATTTGGTAATCTTGTTTAATCAGAATAACGAGAAACAGAATACTTAAATTATGGAATGACTTAGATTCATATTCATATTTAATGTGATATTAGAAACAAAAGGATAAGATAATGATGAATCAATAAAAATGCTTTGAGAAACCACACACTAGTTGTTTTGGGGGCATTGGCGTGTTTCTAGACGCTAACCAATGTCGTTACATATATTAAGATATGTTCAAGTGGGAGCTGTTAGTATATGGACATAATTAATAGTTGTATGTCCGGATTCGACCTCGAGACTATGGGATTGCACGCATTGTGTATGAGATTCAATGTATAATAATTAATATATAAATTTTATGATTTAATTATTATTTCACAATAACATCTAACGGTCGTTAGTACTTAACGGTGGTTTATCTAATGGTCGTTAAATATTAAAACATGGAGTATTGTGTAATTAGAAGAAGAGAAGGTTTCAGAATCCCTTGAGGATTAAGGGGGCTGGTCGAATGGGTGTTTCCATATAGGAAACCCACCCAAACTTGGACTCTACTCAACTATATATACAAACCCTTGTGTCATTAGTTGGTAATCCTTGGTCTCCATAGCTAGCCAAACTTCTCTCCTTTTCCCCTCTTTTGCTCTTGGCTGATCGAAACACTAAACCTTTAGGGTTTCGATTTGCTTTGATCAAAACAAAGTGTTTGGTTTTGTTATTGTGATCAAGAAACTAACATTCACATCGAATCGCTAACAATACGCGTGTACAAGGACGTAGGAAAAATCCCTCTTGGATTATTGGTGATTTCTCATTCGACTAAGGTGTAGTCGAATTCCCTAAACCCTAATTTTAGGGTTTGTGTTTCTTGAATGTGTAACGCGCATAAGCTAAATGGTCAACTTTCTATTTATGTTTAGGTTAATTAATTACACGTATTTGATCTTATGCTTCTGTTGTGTGCTTTGTGATTACTTGTTTAATTATTTTCTTGCCATGATATTCAAATTCTAATATTATAAACTGACCAAAATAAAATGCAAACAACAAAACTGGAACTACTTCCTAACTCTATCACGGATACGGATGTCCCATGCGTCACAAAAATCAAGTTGTTCCTCAGTTAAGTCATTATACTCTGTAACCATCATAATCATCATAATCTTCATAATCAAGGAGACTTGCATCATTAACTCGTCCACCAATACGATTCGGGTTAGACATATATTGAGCCATGTTATCATCAATATTAGGGGTGTCATTCGGGCTGACCCGACCCGACCCAACCTGACCCGAGTCAATTCGGGTCGGGTCAATCGGGTTCAAAAATATATTCGGGTCAACCCGAATTGACCCGAGTTCTAAACAAGGTCGGGTTGGGGTATGTTTTTTTAGCCTTGAGCTGACCCGAACCCGACTAACCCGGCTCAACAACACTTTTACAATGTAAAATACTCGGGTTGACCCTGAACCCGAATTGACCCGACCCGAGTTGACCCGAACCCGAATTGACCCGACCCGAGTTGACCCGAGTTCTAACACCCCGACCCGATTTGACCCGAGTTCTAACCTGAATTGACCCGAATTCGAGTATGTTTTTTTAAGGCTTGACCAGATTTGACCCGACCCGAGTTGACCCGAACCCGATCGGGTCAACCCGAAACCTATTCAATATCCTCAACTTCATCAATATTTTAACATTCCCTTCACTTTTCCATAGTAGTACTAGGTTCACATAACGAAGTCACAGTAACCTCCCTTTGCATACACGACTTTGATTTACTAGGTTTTAGTAGTTTTTCATCATCACCCAATAGCACAAGAATCTCATCAAGCATTTGAATTTCTAGTTCATTAATCTTTGAAACTAAAGATGTGGTGCTTGGACTTTCAGATGTCGAAGCTTTACGACCCTCTCTCTCCTCCATGTCTACCATAGAGTTTAATATATCAAACGAGTTCGAAGTGGAAGGAATCGTATTATCATTTTTATCATTAGTAACCTTCGGTTTCCTTGGTGCCTTAGGTTAATAAGCGAACTTAGTCTTCAAACCAGTCTGAACCCCATATATAGCTTGCTTTGCCGCTTTCATGTTCTTAATAGCATATGTGACAAGTTTCCTAGGACAAGAATGTGGCCAAATATCTTACAGCCTGAGCATCTTGCAGGTGTCCACTTATACTCAATACGAATAGCGTGCATAATATACCCATCTCCCTCTAATTTTGGTACCGCCACCACGAGAGAGTGTCTCAACTCCGCATCTGCTCTCAATTCAGTCATGGCACGTGCATAACTCGACCTACCCCATGACTCCATGCACATAGTGGACATATAAGAATCAAGCATTAATGAGGTGCCTAGTTTGGTTTCAATAGCACTCAAACCATTTTCCGTGAATGCGATAATAGGAGTATCATGAAGCTTTACCCAAATCGGAACATTACACACATCCTCATTCATAATATTTGCATCGGGTGACTACTTTTTAGAATTAATGGTACGTTGCGAATTAGCTATGGTCCATTTTCAAGCATTGTGCTTATCCCTTCTTTAAAATTAAACTTGAAGAAGAATATGCCTTTAGAATTCTTCATCGTTCTAACTAGACCAAACTTACTCCAAGTATTATTTGCATAGTTCTCAACTATCGGGTACGCCACACGTTTGCACAAAAAGAAGTCAAAGACCGTATTACTAAATCTTTCATAAGCAACGTAAACTGAATCTAGCGAACTTGCCACATCCACCGCGTTACCAGCTGGTGCTATGACACATTTCATTAGGGACAAAACTAGGGTCAATACTTGTATTCAACTTTGACCTAGTGGTAGAGTTTTGTTCCATGTTCATATCAATTTTAATTGCGCTACCACCGGCCACAGTTACAGCCACATTAACACGATAGCTGGTTATACTAATGTCGTTCAAACCCCGAGCTTTGTTTATCATTGCAACGAACTAAACAGTCTAAGGGTATCTTCGGGAAAAAATTGCTACTAGAACCTGAGATAAAGTTGCAAATAGCAAATGAAGCGGTAACTACAAACTTGAGATTATTTTTATAAGATAATGAAATACGATTTTATTTTAAAAGATTACGAATTCTTTAAATTTAAAATCTCTTATGTATGTCAACCAAAACTTATAAAATAGCTTAGTTTTATAATAGTAATTAAACATAATCTTGGACTAATTATGTATGCTAAACATGTCTTAAGTTTATATTTGTTTTACTTTGTGGTAGCTTCGCTTTGTTTGAATGCCATATAACTTCCAGCTAGAAGGTTTAGTTACAAATTCACATAATTAATATTTTGATATATAAAATTCGTTATTTAAATGTATTTCAACTTGCCATGAAGTTTAATTTGTCATGATTTTCTTAAGTCATCTTTTGGCCAATCATGTCGACTAATAAAAACAAGTATAATAGACATATTTTTCTTTTAGTTAAATATCAATGACCCACATGCATTTTTCTCCTCACAAAAAGTACGACATGTGTAAAAAGTCTATTAAGCAACTTCCTATCACATACTTGATCCATTTTTCAATTCTGAAAAAAGATGGACATAAAATAAGTCAACTCTATAGATTTTCAACTTGCCATGAAGTTTAATTTGTCATGATCCTCTTTAACGTGGCCTTAATTACAATAGACTGTTAAAAATAAAAGATTAAAAAGAAAGCATGCAGGGCCACTTGCACCATTGACCTTCTTGATTATTAACTGACCCGGTCCGGTTAAATACATTCTGATTGGCCTTTTGCTCGTTTGAATGCTTGATAATGCTCCACTCCTTGTCTTTGCATAACCCAACGATGTGGGATAGGGTCAAAATTTTTACCTTCTTTTGTTTTTCTTTATTAATTTTCTTGATTACATGTCGACTAATAAAAGCAAGTATAATAGACATGGGGTGGGATCTATAGAGACCAACCATTTATCAAAGATCAAATGGTTAGATCTCAACCATTCAATCCACTTTCATCCTAAGGCCCTAATTAATTCTCAGATTTAGATTAAAAGGGCAATTTAGTCCAGTATAAAAAACATTTCCCCCCTTTTCTCCCATTTCCTTAATCAAATCACGATCTCTAAAAAACTAGGGTTAAAAAAATCTGCTCTCTCCACACACACATGAACAATCAATTAATCATCGAATTCATCTTTTAAATGCATCATTCATCATCAAACTAGTTTAAATATCATTCAATTACATTAGATTTGTCATCAATTCCGCTCGAAAATCATCAAATCCGATCAAACATCATCAAAATCGTTCCAAGCTGTTCAAATTCGTTCTAACCTGTTCAATTGCGCACAATCACTGTTTGAAAATCATCTTAATCATCAAAGCTATGGATAATAATGAGGAAATTAAACAATTTAGTAGTGTTGAAGAAGGTACCTGAAGTATGAATGTTTATGAGACACTTGGAGAATCACTATATTGGTTGAATTTGTGGAGCATATCAGATCAATAAAGAACCAGGTAGACATTGTTGTGCACAAACCTCATATCAAAAAGGATGATACGAAGAATTATCGTTGTTCCAAAGCCAAAGATCATAGATGTTAAAAACATGTCAAGAACTAGAAACAAAGATGGTACAAGGCGGAACGTAGGAAGAGTGCAAAAGAGAAAGCACTTACCGCTAGTTTGAAGCCAAAGAGGAAATACGGGGAATGTGGAGAGAATACTCGTACACATAACAAAAAGACTTGTATGCTAAATCAAATGGCAAAAGCAAAAGCGGTTGTACAAGTGGCAAAAGCAATGAATAACGCTGATGCAAACTGATGTTTTTTTTACTTTATAATTACTTTTAAGTTTTCATCCATTTTATATTGTCGTGGATTGTTACTTCAGTTTAACTGGGACATGAATTGTTACTTCAGTTGTAAACTTTGATATGTGGATTATTAATTGATTAAGAACTTTAATTGGATTTTAACTTTCGATGTTTATTAGTTTGTTTAAGGTACACATGCAAATCACTTGTGATTCTCATGCCAAATCAGAAGTGATTCTCAGGCTAGATCACTTGTGATTCTCATGCCAAATCACAAGTGGTTTAGGCTAAATCACTTGTGATTCTCATGCCAAATCACAAGTGATTTAGTCTAAATCACTTGTGATTCTTTGAATCACATGTGATTGTTTTTCAAATTACACATGATTTCAGAAACAATCACATGTGATTCACATATTATATATTAAAAGTAAGTGATATCCTGAAGCGATTGAAGTAACAAGTTTGTTTAGAAAATGTAATAAAGTTTGGTACACATGTAAATCACTTGTGATTTTGATGCCAAATCACAAGTGATTTAGGCTAAATCACTTGTGATTCTTTGAATCACATGTGATTGTTTTTCAAATTACACATGCTTTCAGAAACAATCACATGTGATTCACATATTATATATTAAAAGTAAGTGATATCCTGAAACAGTGAAGTAACAAGTTTGTTTAGAAAATGCAATAAAGTTTGGTACACATGTAAATCACTTGTGATTTTGATGCCAAATCACTTGTGATTCTCTGGCTAAATCACTTGTGGTTTATTAAATCACATGTGATCGTTTTTCAAATCACACATGATTTCAGAAACAATCACATGTGATTCACATATTATATATTAAAACTTAGTGAAGTAACTGTACTTAAAACATCCATTTCTCAAAAGTTAGTAATGTAAACAAGTCTATTCCAACACACATTTAAAGACACGAAATAGACATCATAATTCCATTTAATACATACTAAATATTTACTTGTCCATAACTACACATTCTTCTATATAAGCAAAATGTGAAAGTCACTTGTCCGAAATCCCAACTACTTGCAGTAAAACATTTTAACATAAGTAGATAAGTTGTTAGTTACAAATACATACTATTGCCAAACAATATCCTAAACACTTTCCATCTTGGCAAAATCATAAGCGGGGTTCCTTCTTGTCAGTGATAGCATTCTTATTGGTCTCTGTTCCTTCTAGACAAGGTCCTTAGACTACAGGTTCGTCGAGTCTGTGCCTCTACTTTCCGCTTCGCCACCAGCTTTTCTTTTTTTGTAAAGAAAAACCCGGGGATGCACATTACTTTCAATTCCATGTTTATATTCCTTAAAATTTTCATGGGGATTCGCCTAAGGAGGTTTCACATTTGGTAGAGGCGGCTTCACCATAGGATGAGGCTGCACCTTTGGTTATGTCTTCGCCTTAGGCTGATGCTGCTTAGACATCTTTGTACAAGAACCCACCTTCGCCTGTGGTTGTCACAAACACATGTAATTCACATATAATATATCAAAAGAAAAGTACCTGTAGGAATATCAGGAGCTCTAGACATCATTAACTCTTGAAGCTTTGTCATTAAAAACGCTAATGTTTTGACAAGTACATGGAGCTTAATATCATCATCTACACAATTATCAAAATCATCTAGAGGATTATATTTTTGTTGACCTAAATTATAATAACAAAAAAAGTATTCATAAATAACAAATCACATGCGATATGATGTTTCAAAATTAGGCTAAAATCAACTCAACAAAACGTTGATTTACACCTTTTTTTTAAAATCACATCAAGCATAATCTTATTGTAATTATGATTAACGGATTGAAATGATGAAATCGGGGGGGTAAAATGTTGATCATCTTCTTCTTCAATTGATTAACAAGGATAAAAGTATAATCATTGAACAAAAACATCAAAATCAGGTTAAAAATTTACCGGAAAACAATCATCTTCTTCGTCAATTGATTAACAAGTTGACGAGATGTGGAATCCGGCCTAGATGATAACGTTATTTCACTTTTGATGTCCTATAATATGATTGTAATTATGAGTAACGGATTGAAATGATGAAATTGGGGGTTAAATTGGAGTTTTGTTAAGTGTTTTTGTATGTGTGGGAGTGAGAGATCTGATAGAGAAAAAGAGAGAGAAACAAATGTGTGTTTTGTGTTTGTATGAAAGAAGTGTGCTAAGCACGTGAGTTTGCTAAGTGGTGTGAGATGACATTTTAGTCCTTCCGTCAATTTAATATTAATTACGTTTTTTTTAATTTAATATACCCTTTTAAATATCAACCATTAGATGAAGTGGAATGGAAGGTGGGGATCTTACCATTAGATCTTTGAAAAAATGTTGATCTTAAGTGAACCAAACTCTAATAGACATATTTTTCTTTGATTTAATATCGTTTGAGGACAACAAATCTTTTACATATGATTAATCCTAATAATTTAAAAACCCATTTTTATCTTTTTTCTTCAAATATTAATATTTTTCAAACCGTTAATCGTTAAGCGAAAAAAATATATCATTACGACAAGCATTTAATTATCTTTCTATCGATAGACATTTTGATATAATTTCGGGAAAAAAAACCGTATTTTTCACGTCTTTTTTACATTTTTTTCGTTATTGAAATTTGCATGAAAAAATCACATGTGATTAAACACTAATTTGAATATCACATATGATATTAGTGTTAAATCACATATGATAAATTTGAATATCACATGTGATATTAATGTTAAATCACATATGATAAATTTGATTAAATGACTTAACACTAATATCACATGTGATATTTCATATCATATGGGATTTAACACTAAATATCACATGTGATATTCAAATTAGTGTTTAATCACATGTGATTTTTTCATGTAAATCTCATATTCGAAAAAAAAAGAAAAAAAAAGAAGAAAAAACGTGAAAAAAATGATTTTTTTTCTTTTTCGAAACTATATCAAAGTGCCGTCTATAGAAAGATAATTAAATGCTCGTCGCGATGGTGTAATTATTTTCGCTTAACGATTAACGGTTTAAAAGATATTTAAATTATAAAAAAATAGGTGAAATAATAAAATACTTTTAATCTCAATTTGTTTTTAGATAGAAGGTAGGGATGAGTCTATTGGTATGTGAAAAAAGTTTTGTATGTAAAATAACTCCCATCTTTTTCTTTTAGTTAAAAATCAATGACTTTCATATATTTTCCTCCTCACAAAAAACTTTATATAATTGTTTATATTAATGCGAGAATCTTAATTCAGCCTGATATGATCACGAATGGAATTTAACGAGCGGTTTAATTTGCGCGTTGTTGCGGGAGTGCGTTGGCCTCTATTATTTTATTTACGGAACTAAATTTGCAAATTTTTTCATTATTTTTTTTATTAAGGACTAAATTTGCAAAAGATCGATAACGGAGGACTAACGGTGCAATTTACAGCTAACCTGAGGGACCATTTTCGTAAATTGCTTAGGAACAGTACATGCACTATTCCCCACTATAGCAGCACTGTTTTGCACTGTTTGGTACTGTAGCAACAATATTTTCCTTTTTAGTCCCTGAAAGTGGCGGTTTGTTGCAAAGTTAGTCCTTAAGGACTAACGCTGAAAATAAAAGTTAACCTCAGGGGCTGTTTCTGCTTAATATTTGCAAATAAATAGCCCCTGAAGTTATTGCTCCATTGCAAATTTAATCCACGAATGTTAGGTAACGGACGTTAAGGACTAACTTTGCAATTGATCACTAACCTTAGGGTCTAACATGAAAATTACGTCGGTATTGTAGCTACAGTGCGGGGGGTTGATTTTTAGTGTATATTTTAATGTAATAGTGTTGACAATTGACCAATCAAAGGGAGAGTTGTTTTGAGCAACAACAAACAAGTTTTAATTGTTTTATGAGTGTTGTTATGAGTTATGATTAAACTAATTTATATCAATAATTAATAAACATGAAATATTTTATTTTTAACAATAACTTTCATAATTATACTGTAATAATTAAATATATACAAATACGAAAAAAAATAGTGATAAATAAAGCTACCAACTAAACTTATAAATATGCATACTTCGTTCATAATTTGACAAATGTAATACATTTGTTTCTCTTATCATATTCAGTATTCGCTATTCAATTTTTAAAGAGTAAATTGCATTTTTGGTCCCTGGAATTCGGGCAAATTGCAAATTTGGTTCGTATCTTTTCGAAAGTCTAGCGATACTCTTCATTTTGAAGTTTGGATTACATATACAATCCTTCGATCGTGAATGCCCAAATTGCCCTTGTCTTATTCTTTATATATAAAGGGTATTTTAGTCATTTAACTTTGGTCAAGGACCAAACATACAATCCAAACTTCAAATTGGGGCTTATTGCTGCATTTTTGAAAAGATATAGACAAAACCTGTAATTTGGCCAAACCACAAAAACCAAAAAAGAAATTTATTCATTTTTAAATTCCATCAATAACATTTGTAAGTTTGTTTTTAAGTTCATCAATTAGACATACAAATTATTTTTTATATGAAAATAATGAGTACTTTACAATTTACACAAATGATAAAATTACGGGATAGGATCCTCTAAAGTTATAAATAACTTGATGGATCAAGTTAAGCAATTATCAACCATTGAGTCAAATCTAATAGTTCAAATCAAAAGAACATGAGATAATTTGAGCCATTAGATTTAATATAATAGTTAATACTTACAACTTGATTCATCAAGTTATTTATAACTTTGAGAGAATCCTCCCTAAAATTACAATCAATAAGGTAGACGTCTTCAAAAAGTCTCCTAAGCAACTTCCTTTTACATACTTGACCCATTTTTCAATTTTGGAAAACGATAGACACAAAATAAGTCAACTCTAGATTTAGCGGTCTTCATCGCATATGTATACTACTTCATCTGTTCAAAAATAATTAACAATGACCTAAATACACAATTGAAAAATATTAATATTAAAAAAATCTTATTTTTTTAAATATCTGTTTTACCCTTATTAAAATTCTCTTTTTACTTTTAGTAGTAGACACTTAATTTGGGACAACGGTATTATTTAGCACTGAATAAATCAAATTCTTTGAACAATTCAAAAGCTCTGAATTATAAAACTGTTTGATAAATGTTTCTGTAGCGTCTTTGAATTAAAAAAATTACTATTTTAACCTCAAATATGATTTAATATTAAATGGAATATGTTATTGATAAATAATATTTGTTTAAACTTGTAGTGAAATTTGTACGTAAATAAAACCAATATAGAATGTAAATAATAATATCATCAGAAAAAATCATACAAATATAATTTAATAATCATGAAATTTCATAGTATACATTTATCAAACATATAAGCAAATTACTTGACCGAATCTTTTATTATTTAATAAAATTATAAAAGTACGGTGTTGATGTTGATATCACATTTTCATCACTCACAGTACATTTTATTTTTAAATTTAATAAAAGTACGGGAGTGGCCTAGCATTAGGAGGGTACGTATGGAGCTCACTGAATCATTTAGTGCACTGCCTCACACAAAATCGCTCAACACGAAATGATCCAATCAGCGTCCAGTTTTTAAATTGTCAAACATACTGACCGATTAATTTTTACCTAATAAGTGTTGAATTATTTGATTAAGTAGTAATCAAACACACCCTAAGAAAGAATACATAGATGCTAAATTTGGGACAGAAAGAGTAACAAAGTCTTGCTATAGAAAAATCAATTTAATAGATATAATAAGAAAAATTACAAAGAAGTCATCTGGTTCATACTTCATATAACTTTCAGCTAGAAGGTTTAGTTATAAATTCAAAGAATTAGTATTTGATATATAAAATTCGTTATTTAAATGTTTTTCAACTTGCCATGAAGTTTAAATTGTCATGATCCTCTTAATTCATTTTTAACGTGGCCTATCATGTCGACTAATAAAAGCAAGTATAATAGACATATTTTTTTTTAGTTAAAAATCAGTGATTGACATATATTTTCTTCCTCACAAAAAGCTTTATAATTTTGTTTATATTAACTGAGGATCTTAATTCAGCTTGATATGATCACGAATGGAATTTAATGTAATAGTGTTGACAATTGACCAACCAAAGGGAGAGTTTTTTTAGCAACGAGAGTTTGAAAACAAGTTTTAATTGTTTAATGACTATTGTTATGAGTTATGATTAAACTAATTTTAATCAATAATTAATAAATACTAGACGAGTACCCGCGCCTAGCGGCAGCGATGTCTAGTTTTCTGTAAAATTCCGACGACTCATAAGTTTCTTTCAACAAACTGTATTTGTAGCAACAAACTGTTATGATATGATATGTGTATGATATGATATGGGCTCGTGGTAGATGACTGACCTTCCGTTTCTCTTTCTTTTCGTTATCCTTTGTTATGCCTTATGATATTTCCCATTGCACCTTATGGTTATGTTATCCTCTTTACTTATCTTTCGATTATTTGTTTTGTTATATATATATATCTGTTCACTGGGCTTTTTAAGCTCACCGGCTTTTCCATGCGGCAGGTAAATAAGCTAGAAGCTGGGATCTTAGCTATGGGTTTGAGTGATGAGCGGTTATGTGGATTTATGGCTCTAGTCATCTAGTTTCTGCTTGATTATGTTGACATTATTTAGACTCGAATTATGTTTATTTATGTCTTGGATTTATGTAACGTTTAAGCCGTGTTGGCTGGATATTCCTTTGGTTATTTATTTAAGACTTCCACTGCTTATTTATGTTCATCATGTATGCTTGATATGACACCATTTTATAATACTTCTACCCTTACCGGGTTGGGGTGTTACAGAGGTGGTTCTTGGTCTTCCTGCACCAAGTTGTGGTGCTTCTTCACATATCGTAAGGGGGAAGGGAAAAAGGAAAATGGAATGATGCTTTTTGGTGAAACCAGTAGATGCAAGTATGATATGACTATGTCCTTTGTGCTTCATCTACTGTATTCATATTCATCATCTTCGTTTTCATCAATCCATCCTTCCCATTTTGATCCTTAGCTTATCATGCATATCTAACAGCTGAGGATAGTAGTAGGAAATCATGTATAGAAGTAGTCTTTTAATTTGCACTTGAAGTTTCATTGTAAGTTGTAAGCTGTAAACTGTTTTGATGAATGAATGAACAATTAACTTCAGTACTTATTTAGCTTCTATAATGAACTTTCTTGCATCTGAAAAATGGTTAGTGGAAACACAGAACAACAAGCAGTGGTTTGAACCAAACTATCAGTGGTTAGAAACAAGAATAGCAAAACGAAGATTACAAAATAACAGTCTAATACTTATACAAACTGGTACAAAACAATTTGAGAGTTTAGAGATTTATCATTCCAATACTAACAACAAGATACTGAAACCTCCCCACATCAAAAGCTTTAGTGAGAAGATCAGCAACATTGAAATCAATATGGATTTTTACCATTTGAATCAGTCTTTTCTCATTACAATCTCTAATAAAATGATGCCTTATCTCAATATGTTTAGTTCTATAATGTAAAAACAGGTTTTAATGATGCATATAGTACTGTTATTATCAATGTAAATCTTAGTATGCATAAAATTGTACCCAAAATCCAGCAATTAATTCTGAATCCAAAGAACTTGACCACAGCAACTAGCGCACCACATATTCAGCTTCAGTTGTAGAATTTGCCACAATAGTTTGCTTTTTACACTGCCATGAAATAAGTCTGCTTCCCAAAAACTGACATCCTCTAGTAGTAGACTTCCTATCCAAACAAGCACCAGCATAGTCACTATCTGTGTAGGCCACCAAATCAAAAGGAGAATCCTTGGAGTACCAAAGGCCCAGTTTAGGATGACCTTTAAGATACCTAAAGATCCTCTTAACAGCATTCATGTGTGAGGTATTAGGTGTGACTTGAAATCGGCACACACACATACGAGAACATAATATCCGCCTAGATGCGATGAGATACATCAAAGATCCAATCATGGATCTGTACAACTTCTGATCAACTTTGGGACTTCCATCATCAGGTAGCAGTGGTTTCTGAGTCTCCATTGGTGTACTAGCACTCTTCACATCCTGAAACCCAAACTTCTTCAAAACATCTCCTACATACTTGTCTTGACTAATGAAGATACCATCAGTCCTTTGTTGAACCTGTAGCCCAAAAAGAAAGTGAGTTCTCCCATAGAACTCATCTGAAACTTATCATGCATAAGCTTCTCAAAATCTTTGCATAGCTCCTTATTGGTTGAGCCAAAGATGATGTCATCTACATAAACCTGAACCAATAAAATATCATCTTTGTGCTTTCTAATGAACAAAGTTTTATCAATCAGTCCTCTTTTAAACCCATTGTCCATCAAATAAGTAGACAGGCACTCATACCATGCCCTAGGAGCTTGATGCAAACCATACATAGCCTTCCTCACCCTGTAAACCTTGTCAGGATGATCAGGATCTTCAAAACCAGGAGGTTGACAAACATAAACCTCCTCATCAATTGTGCCATACAAAAATGCACTTTTAACATCCATTTGATACACAACAAAATTCTTGAATGAAGCATAAGCTAAAAACAATCTAATAGCCTCAATTCTTGCAACTGGAGCAAACACCTCATCATAATCCAAGCCTTCAGTTTGTGTGTATCCTTGAGCAACCAACCTTGACTTGTTCCTCACAACAATACCTCTTTCATCTCTTTTGTTTCTGAACACCCATTTTGTCCCAATTGCCCTCTTACCATTTGGAAGATCTACCAATGTCCAAACCTCTTGAAGTTTGAACTAAAGAAGCTCCTCTTGCATTGATTCTACCCATCCTTCTTCAGATAATCTTCTTCAACTCTCTTGGGCTCCTTTTGAGATAGAAAACATGCAAACAAACAATTTTGCAGATCTTTATGACTATTTCTTTTGTGAAGTGATCTTGCAAAGAAACCTTGTTCAGGAAAGGTTTTTGTATTCTGAACCTTGCTTCTTGTTTGAACAGGGGTGTTCAAATTTCCAAGTATTTGTTCCTTAGGATGAATCTTATGAATCCTTGTTGAGGTAATGTGGACTTTCATGAATGACATGTTCCAAATTAGTAAAATCGGCATTGAAGAAATCATCCATGTCTTCATCATCAGTAGGAGTATCAATTTCAATCAAAGCGGGCATATCAGGATCATGTGGATACTCCTCTTCACCAAATAATGGCTTTGCAGTTGGCCCAAAGAGAGTACCATCATCAGTACTTACAACTATGGTTTCACGATCTGGTAGTGGTAGAAGTTGGCTTATCAGTGTTTGCATTATAACTGTCAGTGCTTTGGTTTGGCTTAGCAGGGGTTTCGAATGCCTTTTCTTCTTTTCAATTTCTTCTACCGACACCGAGTTATCTTTCAACAACTCATCCTTATCTTGATGATGATTAACATTACCTCCAGTATTCAATACATCATCATCGTGGGACCTTGCTTCCAATGATGGGTGAGACATTACTAGCTTTCCACTTTTCAAACAAATAGAACTCTTGAGGAGAATCAGCTTCTTTAGAAATTATCTTCGCATCGAATCCTTTTGAGTACATGCGTCAACATTAGTGGAAGTTCCTGCAATGATAGGCTCATAATTCATAGATTTGGTTAGCATATCAATGTTAAAAGACCAGCTGGTCCTTTGGTCTCAACACTAGGAGTCTTTTCACTGAATTGACATGCAGATTCTCTTCAACAATTCTAGCCCTCCTATTGTATACTCTAAAGGCTTTACTATTGGAAGAGTAGCCTAAAAAGTACCCATCATCTGCTTTTTCTTGAAACTTGCCTAGGTAGTCTATGGTATTCAAGATAGTAACAGGACACCCAAAAGGTTTTAGGAATGCAATCATTGGCTTCCTATCATGTAACAGCTCATAGGGGGTCTTGTTATGAGGCTTTACTACCTTACTACGTTTCGCACATAACATGCGTTCCTACGCTTCACCCAAGGTAGTTGGTAACTTAGACTCTGACAACATTGTCCTAGCAGCCTTAATTAGTGTCCTATTTTTCCTTTCAGCTACACCATTTTGTTGTGGTGTTCTAGCAACACTAAACTGTCTCTCTATACCTTTATCTACACAAAACTGATTCATCACAGCATTCTTAAACTCAGTTCCATTATCACATCTGATTATCTTTACCTTATGATTTACTAGATTTTCTATCTTAGTAATGAAACTCTTAAGGATCTCACTAGTCTCACTCTTAGCAGCCAAAAAGTATACCCAAGAAAATCTACTATAATCATCGGTGATAACTAGGCAATACTGCTTATGGTTCAAACTTTTAACAAAGGTAGGTCCAAATAAGTCCATATGAAGCATAAACAGTGGTTGTGTAATGGTGTTGAGAGTTTTGGTCTTACAAGAAGCTCTATGTTGTTTTCCTTTTTGACAAGCCACGCACAGTTCCTTACACTCAAAAACCTTAGAAGGTAACCCTCTCACTAAGTTGCCTTTTACCGGTTTATTGATTGTTTTGTAATTGAGGTGACCTAATCTTCTATGCCATAACTTAGACTCATCCACGGATGCTTTAGCAAACAAACAAGTTAAGGACCTATTAGGAATTACATCTTTAAGATCAAAACAATATATATTTTCTTTCCTAGGTACCCTTAGCTGTATGTATTTCTCATCGGGCATCTTAAATTCAGGTGACAACACCACACACTCAGTTTCACCAAAAATTACCCAGTTTTTCTTATCACACATTTGAGAAACACTGAATAGATTGTACTTAAGTCCATGTACCAAATAGAACTTTTCAAAGTCTAAAGTCCTGTTTCGATTGTGCCTCTTCCATGTATCTTTCCTCCCTTTGGATCATTGCCAAATGCCACATATCCTCCATCAAAAGATTCAAAATCTTCCGGTTGCTCCATCCCAAGTCATGTGCCCTGAGCAACCACTATCAAAAACTCTTTTGTCTTTTAGCTCATCTTGTAGATTGCCCTGCACATGAAATTAAACAAGTTAGTTCCTTTGTGGACCCAAGCCAATATGACTGGGTCTCTCTGGCATCAATATAATCAAATTTGTTTAGGTCCATTGATGCACAGTTGACATGATTTAAAACCTTGGTCTTAGGCTTCCATTGCCAACTTGCTGAGGCTTAATAAAGATAAATGATTTCCAACCACCTGACGTTATCACCTTTGGAATTTTAAAACTTCTTTGTTCATGTGGTGATTTTTGGCTTATCAGTGGTTTGATTTTGCTTAGCCGTGTTTACACTTTGCTTAGCAGTGGTTGGAACCCATTTTGGAGAAGCAGGGACAATTGATTTTGTATTCCCATTCCTCATTAACACTGCTCTAGGAATCGTGTTTCTATTAGGATGAGGGTTTGTTTTCTTTGAAAAGTTTTGGTGATTTACCCTCCACCAATGATTCCAAACTTGTGGTCTGTTTTTATAACAATTTCTCTGTAAGTGCTCAAAACTACCACATGAAAAACAAGCCTTTTTAACACATTGAAACTCATCTCCAAACCTATTTGAAATTAGTCCATTGTAGTTTCTCTGGTTTCCCCTAGGTATATATCTTTTTAACTATTCCCTAGGTACTTCTTTGTACTGTACTACTTTCTTAGTAATTTGAGCTCCAAATCTAGGCACCAGGTTGGCTTGCTTAGTATCAACTTTCTTAAAAGTTTCTATCTTCTCAGGCAGTGTTGATACAGATCTATCTTCCTCAGTATCTGATTCCCAATCTTCAATGATGGGAGCATCAGATGACTTATCAGAACCTATCTTAGGTGATTCATTCTTTTAGTCTCACCTACAGGTTTGTTGAAACTAAATTCACTGCTAAATGAGAGCTCTTTTGGAGGTGGTGCATGTTGCATAAGGGTAGGTGGTGGCATATCATTGTATCCTAGGCCAGTTCCATCCTTGAACAAATTTTGACCTATTGGTTTATTTACTAGATCATAAGCATGTTATGTTTTAGCAACCCTAACAACATGTTTTTCTTTTTCTTTTAGGGCTTCTACTTTTACACTCTCAGCTTGTTCTAGTTTCTCTTTAAGCATCTTAATCTCCCTATCCTTAAGATCAATTTCTCCACCTAGTATATTAATTTTATCAACATACTAAAACTCACATTTGATACAGTAATTAAGCCTCTCTTCCACACTTTCTAGACCAACTCTATAACCTAGGTTGTCCATAGATAGTCTTTCTACTTCTTTCTTAAACTCAGTGATATTTTTGAGATTCTAAGTTATCTTGACATGACTTAAAAGAACAAGTAGACTCATTAGATACCTCGAATCTGAACCAAGATGAAGCATAGGCCATAAGAGCAAAGTTATTCTCTTTTGAAGCTTCACTAGCAAGAAAAGTTGCATTTGGTCCTTCTTCAATTTCATCACTCCAGTCATAATCACCAAGACCATCTTGAGCCACCAATGTTGAAGAAGGAGCAGACTCTTCATGGTCTTCTTGATGCCTTCAATCCTCTTAGGTGCTCTACCTTGCAAAGTGACCCTTCTTCTTGCAGTTAAAGCACTCCATCTTGCTTTTATCAAATCCAGCTCTTCTTTTACCATCATACTTGACCTGTCTTCCTTCTCAAAAACTTCCTTCCTTGTAGAGTCAACATTGCCATTTGCCATTGAAGATTAATCTCCTCAAGATCATCAGGATCAATTTGATCTTGATCTTGATTCAAAAGAGTAACACTGGTAGTTAAATCAGCTAGAAAAGCACATATTGCACCATCACTGACATTATCACTAATAGTAGTATTGTTTGCAATAGCCGTGGTTATACCATAAGCAGCAGTGGATACATCTTGTGAAGTCTTGTGACTAGTGGAAACAAAAGCAATGTTTTGACTAGATGTAGATGTACCAATGTTCTCACTCATATACCTTTAAGTTTTTGTAGAGATTGTCCAGAGTCATCTTTTCAAAGTCATCCTTGTTCCTCCACACAACAATATGCATAGCCCAGTCAGGTGATAAACTTCTGATGAACTTTATATTAATATCTTCTTGAGCAACTTTGTAGTCCATGACTTCCGTTGGTGATGAGCTTTTGAAGTCTATAGGTGCCATCAAGTTTTTCTCCACTCTGCATGAAGTTTTCAAGTTGATGCTTGAGCATATTTTTCCTTGATTTCTTGGTAGCTTCATTACAAGCAAACCTAGTTTCTATAACATCCATAAGCTCTTTAGCAGACTCATATTGTTCAAAATCCAAAGCATATTCATTAGGTATTCCCATAGAGAGAATACTATGAGCTTTAATCTCCATCTTTTCTTAGCCTTGTCAATCTCACTAACAATGGAGATTTTTTGCCATCTTCACCCTTCTTAGGAAGAGTATCACCTTTTCCACAACATCCCAGAGAGCATAATCAATCATGCGAATATATTGCCTTATTCGCATCCTCCAGATTTGGTACTCACCATGCTTGAGCATGGGCACCCAGCAAACCATGTGTGTTTCGTCAGACATCTTATCTTACTTGTTCAAAACTTAACTTGACCTCTTCTTCTTACAGTTTCTAGATCACAAGCTCTCGATACCACTTGTTGATCCCAGGAACAAACGATCAAATATAGAAACTGACTTAGAACAATGCTTATTAAGTATCAGCGGAATTTAATACTTAACCTTAAGAAGAAGAACAATAAACATTCAACACCTCAATATTATTATTAATACGAATACTCTTAACAGTATTAGGGTTTTACAACCTTGAAGTGTATCAACCTTAGATATAAAACATACGTATATCTAATCTAATCTAGGACCTCCTTTTATAGACTAAGGAGTCCTTTACATTATACAATACATAACCTACAAGATAAATATCTTTTCCATATTTATCTAATACATAATACTAAACCGACTATACAAGACTAGCAGTGGTTACATATCAATATCAGTGGTTACATAATACTACTAGCCGCGGTTTGTCTTCATCAGCGGTTACATTCTTCTGTCCGTGGTTATATCAAACCTGTCCGTGGTTCCAGCACTTAGAGTAATTCTGGATTCAAGGAACCTAAAACCCAACACTTGAGATCCTTAACTAGGCGTTTGTGGACAATTTTTGTTACCATATGATTCATATGTTGTATCCAACTATGAAATAATCATGGGGCTGTTATAAAGCTTTTGCGTTATATTGCTTTGAGAAATCTGTTAGCTTGCTTAGGTATGTTCTTGTTGATGATTGTTCTTATTCTAACTGACGTTTTGCAATGAGGTCCACATGTAGTTTTTTAGTCACCCACGGATCCCAGTTTTGACCCATTACCCATCCTGCATTTCTGACCATTTTTCAACCACAACATATGACAATGCATGTTGCTATATGTTATGTGCCTTTAACTTCCTGCTTCTGTTTAACCTATGATATATGGTTAGGATTTTTATGTTTGTTGGTGGCCGGTGGTGGTACGATAGTGTGGCCACCGGAGATTAGTGGTGGTGTAAAAAAAGATATGAAATGTTCATGTAAATATTCATGGACAGTGGGTGTTTGTTTTGGGAGGAAGGTGAGTAAAGAAAGTTGGGGATGAATCTGGGTGTCTGTTTTAGGAGGAAGGAGACTAAAAAGACGATCCTAACGAGGAGCTTTTTGTTGGAATATCTATATATTTATAAAACTGTGCATGTCTGGATTCGAACTCGTGATCACGGGATTGCACACGTTAGCGAATGAGAATCAAGTTAAATAATTAATGTATAATGTTTACGATTAATTATTACACAAAACCCGTCTAACGATCGTTAAGTATTTAACGGAAATAACTAACGATCGTTAAATGTAAAAAAGAGAGAATATATAAAGAATAACTTAAAAATGGAAAAGATTCGGGTGTCCCTTTTCTTTGTCTACATGGCCGGCCAAGGGGAGGTTTTTCTAACCCTAACCCTAACTTTTTCTCTAAGTTATTCTCTCACTATATAAGCAAGGTCTAGGGTAAAGGTTTAACCTCAACACTTTTAACAGTCAAAGCTGTCGCCCTTTGGTAAAGGGATTCTTAGTGGTAAAGATTTCCGAGTTAAGGACTATCTATACAAAAAAAAAGTTAAAGGACCAAAAGTGAAAGTTAAAGTCCAAGCAAACCACAAAGGCCATCTTTGTAATTTACTCAATTATAAAACCACAATCAATAAGAGCAAGGGGTGTGGCAACTTGCCCACTTCTCTTCATTTGGGCCCTACGTGTGCCACCTCACATCCACATCACTCAAACACACTAACTAAAAAATACCCCCCAATCACAATTTACTCACTTCTCTTCATTTGGGCCCCACTCACTTCTCTTCACGGATACATTTGCAACGTTTTAATTTGAAATGGGTTTGTCTTTTTGTATGTCGTTTGAACGACGAATGCATATGTGGCGAACTCAAGTGGTGTCATGGCGAGCGAAGGAAATGAGTGACGAGAGTCCACGTGGGTAACGGCGAAGAACAAAGTGCCCCATACCCCTTGCTCTAAGGTACGTAGACGGTAGACGTGTGCAAAAAGTCTCCTAAGCAACTTCCTATCACATACTTGACCCATTTTTCAATTTTGGAAAACGATAGATACAAAATAAGTCAACTCTAGATTTAGCAGTCTTCATCACATATGTATACTACTTCTACTTCATCTGTTCAAAAATAATTAATAACGACCTAAATACACAATTAAAAAATATTAATATTAAAAAAATATTATTTTTTTAAATGTCTATTTTACACTTATTAACTAACTAACTACTTAATTTTCTCTTTAAAATTTCTAATAATAACCTAAATTGTGAGTAATATTGTAACTTTATCAAAATTATCTTTCTACTTTTAGTAGTAGACATTTAATTTGGAACAACTAAGAAAGAATACATAGATAATAAATTTGAGACAAAAAGAGTAACAAATTCTTGCTTTAGAAAAATCAATTTAATAGATATAATAAGAAAAATTACAAAGAAGTCATGTGGTTCATACTTCATATAACACTTTCAGCTAGAAGGTTTAGTTATAAATTCAAAGAATTAATATTTTGATATATAAAATTCGTTATTTAAATGTTTGTCAACTTGCCATGAAGTTTAATTTGTCATGATCCTCTTAAGTCATCTTTTGGCCCAATCATGTTGACTAATAAAAACAAGTATAATAGACATACTAGTTTAAGACCCGTGTAATACACGGGCAGTATAAAAAACATAAAAAAATAACATCTTTGAAACCAATTTTATCATAAATAAGTTTTTGCCATTGTTTCAATTACGTCGTTTAGATCGAGATCGTTTGGTATAAAGTAATGAAATAGAAAATGAATAGAGTGAGCAACGTAATAGAATAATGTAATGGAGTGATACATTCCTACTACTATGTAATTTTGATTACGTTCTAAGATGTAAAATGAATAAAAAGAAAGGACACTCAATGAATTAAAATGGTAGTTATTGATCTAATGAGTGGTTTCATCTAATAAGTCATTGCAATCTATAAATGTAAGCAAACACATTTTTTTTACATTACGTCAGTTATGACCTTTTCCATTCCTACTTTCATTACATCATACTATACGTTATTAGTTTTCTCCTCTCATGTTTTAATCGAAATTTTTAGGCTGTGATCTTTTAAAATAGCATGTCATTAGTTTATTAATTTGTGAGCAAATGAGTCTATTTAGCACCAATAGATGATTGATGAGATCACAAGTTTAGTCATGATAATTTCTTTTCTTTGTATCACGAAGTATTAGTGATAATGATATTGAGTGAACATAATATATCAAACAGTCAAAGGAAAACTAAACATAAATGGAAGGGGATCAATTCAGCAACCGTTTATTTTGCTGCTATTACGTTCGACATAATATATAAGTTCAGGAAAATAAAATACTATGACTTTGGTACAATGCTAAAGCTAAAATACTAAAGTTAACTTCAGATGGTTGGCACAAAAGCAAATATAATTCAACTGGTCATTTGCATATATATCCTTTCAAAGATGCAAAATTGCATATATATCCTTTACATAAAAATCATTGTACATGCATCAAAAACTTATAAAAAAGATATATATGAAATTATTCACCTTTTAGAGGGATATATATGCAATTCCCCCTAATTGAAAAATTGAGATCTCAATTGCCCTTTTGAACAAAAAGTTGAAGCATAGACCATCCTTTATTAACATGGGGATTATTTTATCAATATACATGACAGATTATATTAAAAGCAAGAACAAATTGAGTAGCAGAAAATATACAAATCATTCAACATGTGAACCTCCCATGTCCGATAAAGGCTAGCCATCAAAATATCAAGTATACTGCAAAAAGTTTTATAGATTATATATATAAAATAATTATAAAAATATAGCGCCCCGTTTAAAACTCCATTTAATTATCGCAAATTAATTCAAGTTATGAAGTTAAGCACATTTAGCCTTTTGGCCAATAATCGCTGTGCATTCATCCTTAAAACCACGTGGACGATTTATGCAATTATACGCTTAGTCTTCAATACAAAAACATTGCACCTTTAGTCCTTAATACATAATTTCAGTTAAAAAATTGCACCGTTAGTCCTTTATACATAACCTAAGTTAATCCCACCATCACACCACTTACCACCACAACCACTACTCACTGCCACCCACTGCCACCACCACTACCACTACCACCACCACCACCACCACCACCAATCACCGTCTCCAATTAATACCACCACCACACATCACCATCCACCCACCACCAACCACCACACAACCAACCACCACACCACCAATCACCACAAAAAAAAAATCAAAAAAAATTCGTAAAAAAAAATTTTTGATTTTTTTTTCAAAATTTTCAATATTTTCGGAATAAAAATTTTTTTCAAAAATATTTTTTCGATATATTTTTTTTCCAAATTTTTTTCAAAAAAAAATTTTCGAAATATTTTTTTTCAAAAAAAAATGTTCGAAATAAAAATCTTTTCCAAAAAAAATTTTCAAAATATTTTTTTTCAAAAAAAAATTTTCGAAATATTTTTTTTCAAAAAAAAATTTTTGAAATTTATTTTTTCGAATTTCGAAATATTTTTTTTCAAAAAAAATTTTCGAAATAAATTTTTTTTCAAAAGAATTTTTGCGAAATATTTTTTTTCAAAAAAACTTTCGAAATAAAAAAATTTTAAAAAAAAATTTCGAAATATTTTTTTTCAAATTTTTTTAAAAAAACTTTTTCGCAATATTTTTCAAAAAGACGTGGATGGAGACGGTGATTGGTGGTGGTGGTGAATGGCGGTGGGTATTGGTGGTGGTGGTGGTGGTGGTAGTGGTAGTGGTGGTGGCAGTGGGTGGCAGTGAGTAGTGGTGGTGGTGGTGGTGGGACTAACTTAGGTTATGTATAAAGGACTAACGGTGCAATTTTTTAACTGAAATTATGTATTAAGGACTAAAGGTGCAATTGTTTTTGTATTGAGGACTAACTGTGTAATTGCATAAATTGTCCCTGTGGTTTAAAGGATGGAGCGCGCAATGATTATTGGCCAAAAGGATTAAATGTGTAACTTCTAACGGAATGTATTTAACGATAGTTAAATCCAGGGACCAAAATGATGAAAAGTTTCCCACAGGGACGCCGCCTGCAATTAGCGAACCACAGGGACGATTTTTGCAATCTGGGCAAACCACAGGGACGATTTTTGCAATTTACTCTAAAAATATTTATGATCAAAGTTTAATAAAAAAGAGTTTGAAAAATCAAAGTGGACAATTATTATAAGACGGGGGTAGTACTTTATAAGCTAATGTATCACAAGTAAATGGTTACTCATCAAGTATATAAGACTGGGTTTAAATTTTACCGAGCCTGTTTTAAAGAAAGCTTATACGCCTTGAATAAAACATATACACTACTACAAAAACAAGCTTTTAGACCGGTTCTAATAGCCTTTTAGACCGGTTACCCAACCGGTCTAAAAGGGGGAGGTCCAAAAGATAAACCCGCATATAGACCGGTGCAAGTCCAAAAGATTGTTAAATAGACCGGTTACAAACGACATATAGACCGGTGCGCAACCGGTCCAAAAGAGGCTTAAATAGACCGGTTTTTATCATAATCACCGGTCTATATGTGAAAAATTAAAAACAAAAAAATACAGCAATCCCAAACAGCCCCATTTATAGGCAGCTCTAATAAGTAAGCCAAACAACCCTCATTGAAAGCAATTCTCTAACTGAGAATGCTTATAAAGAGGGTTGTATGGATTACTTATCGAACTAACTTATAACACACGGGGTGTTCGGGATTGCTTATTAGACCGATGTACTTATGCTCAACAACAGGAAAATACATAGAAACATATATGAGTGTTACATTACTTAGAGAACGGAAGGAAAATCATCATATACATACTCGTATTAATAACAAATAAACAGTCTTAACAAAAAAAAAACCACCAACGCAACCATTTTCCATAAGCCATGTTCACTTTGGCATCAATCATACAGTCCGCTAAGGTCTTCACAATCGAATCTACACAGATAAAATGCACATTAAGAATCCAGGGCACACGCATAATTATATGAAGTATCCAACATTTTATGCACATGCAATTAGTCCCCTTTCATAATTTAGTCGGTTTCGTATTTAATCAAGTTCGTATATCGTTTGACTATCCATAGTAGTGTCCATTAAGCTGTACCTAAAATCCAAGTCTTACCTTAGCAAAACATCTAGTTCAAACTCTGGAAAATAGTAAACTAAAAACCAAACCTTTAAAGTTGACTTATCATCAAACTCTGGAAAATATTAAGGACTTCATTCCTTTAGCTTCTGTGCATTGGTCTCCATCTGTTAACATGTTGCACTTTGGTGGCTTCAGTTGCGGGAGATGAGCTTGGACTGACAACAGTAAAAAGCCCTACAGAATTACGTAACAAGTAATAAAATTAACATCTAAATAAGACATATTCGTTTTTCCTGTATTCGCTCCAATACGTGATAATTCCAAATTACGTAAAATTTGATAAGGTAACAAACAAACAAAAAAAGAGCACGGGCTATGCCAAATGGGTCGATGAAAGGATATGACTTACGGAGAGTTCAATAAAATCAAAGACCAGCATGGTCCAAAAAAAATATACAAGCTAGGATATTTATCATATATTGCACATAAGTTATGATGGATACATAGATTTATATTTAGTCGATACCAGTCTATAAAATATATATATAGCATGAAAATATGTTTCACATTCTTAAGTGTATGATAAGTGACAAAATTGGAAAACTGTTAATACTTAAAAAAAAGCTATCAAGATAGTGTTGCTGATTATCAACGTTTGGCAAGAAAAATTGTAGATTAGAAAAAGGCTTAGCGAGAACGGACCAAGAACAAAAGCAGCAGCCCTGGTTCCTCCATGCTTGTTTCGATCTGGGGTCTGCCTTTCCAATCAACTGTTGCATCATCAGAAATAATATTTTCTTTGCGTCCATACTCACCTGCAGATTCCATTTTTGTATGCTTATGCGTGAAACGGGGGAAGTTGTTAAATTAATGATATGAGAAGAAGTTTAGAAGAGCCAAAATTTGATTAGTTTTTGTTCACATGATTAACATGTTGATTAGAATAAGGACATGAACTGCAAGAGGATGTAGGGGCTAAAACTAATGAGATTACTTACATCAGAAATGCACAAGAATTCATCTACCAATTCTAAGATCCTATATCAAACTACTGAGATTACTGGATCAGAAATGCACAATGTAATTCAGAACACTTAAAAAAATATAAAGGATATAATATGACATCTAAAAAAACATTAACAGCATAAGCGTATCCACACATTCACTATCCGTTGCAACTACTTTCAAAGCCCAATGCCAAACGCCCCCTAATCGAAAAATCAAACAATACCTCAAGTTCTCTAATCTCATACCGATCATTTCTACTCAAAACTTTAAACTTACCGTTTCCAAATCCGGAACTACAAAATCACAAAACAATCAAAATCACATAAACCGAAACCTTAAATCAACAAAACACTAAACAATCAAAGCACCTGACATCAAAGCTTCCTCTAAATTCCGACTCTCAAACCTCTTGGGAAACACGTATTTCGCAGTCTCCATCGCCAAATCCGCCAAAACTAAGATAAATCCAATAATCACAATCAAGACATAAAACTAAGAAAAGTAATTTTTTAAAAGAAAGGGTAAATGTGAAGACATGTACGTCGCTGAGAAACTAAAAAAATACTTGTATCCATCTAATAAACACGTTTTTGGGTATTTTAGCCATGGGTTCATTCATAGACAAACAAAT
>OU343220.1:2383821-2628350 GCA_910596185.1 Chrysanthemum makinoi
AAATGAGGATGGGTTTTCATTTATGTAGATTTGCTTGGGTTTTGTTTTTGTATTTGAACCACAATGTCTCAAAGATGATGGTGAGGTTTTCTTTATATACATCTGCATTTGTTTTTGGCTTTTGTCATTTGCAGCTCCTCAAAGATGACGGTGAGGCTTTTTTATACATAGATTTGCTTTTGTTCCTTTTCTTTGCAGCTCATAATAACTCAAGATGATATGATGGTGAGTGTTTTCTACTACATACCATCATATGTACAAATTTATTCTCTTTTAATAGTTCTAGCTATTTCATGATGATTCTAAGATGATAGCGATATTAAAGAGAGATAATTGAGTGGCTATGGCTAATAAGGAGCATGATGTGAGTTGAGCAATCCGAAGTACTCGTGAAGCCAAACAAGATAGAAGATGGCATCGTGCTTAGTGGCCTTCAAGTTTTGTTATGCAAATGTATTTGGTTTCAGAGTTAACTCGGTAGTGAAATTTTGATTTCACCCTTATGTTGATAGTAAACTGTTGTTATTGATAGTTTGCAGCTTATCTTGTTATTATCGTTTGAAAAGTTATTGATATATATGTAAAAATTTTGAACATAGTTTATGTAAAAATGTTCCGTTAAGTTGTGACTTTAGGAGTTGATTGAATATATGCATAAGCATAAGTGCATAACTACAAACTTTCTCAAGGAATAATAAGTAAATAATAAAAGGTACTCATAAGATGTAATGTTTTGAGTTACTCTATTTCAAAAAGAAAAACATAAGAAAGAAGAAGATGTACTACTATGTTAGCATGCGTTACTGTGGGGGTATACAGGTATAGTGTGCTATGACTGACCATCATTGTAATTTTAGAAGCCATATATGCCAATTTTGTTAAAAGCTTTTAAAGGAAGCAAATTTGCAACAACAAAAGGCTTCAAGGTGGGAGCCAACCCCAAAAAAGAATGCAACCCACGAAATAATTTGACACCAAACTAAACAAAAGGGGAAACTAAGAGAAGTTGTAACTTTATATTTACATTCTTGCAAATAATGATGATTACCATTTTATCTCAATCCACATCCCACAAAGTTAATATCTATGCGACTATGCCCTGTTGGATACTAAAAGAAACTTGATCTCAAAGAATTATAATCTAACTATTGTTGAACAAAGCTACTTTTAGATATATAAGAAGATATATTGCCATTTATATTCCCACCATACCTAGATTGAAATTGTTGAGATATGAGGAAAGAAAAGAGCAATAGTGAAATGTGTAGCGAAGGGAGTTTTAGTGAATAGGATGGGGGTGCTCGGATGGAGCTGGGTATGTTGGGTATGTTTGGCGCAAGGGCCTGGGGTTGGAGTTGAGGTTGGGGCTAGAGCTGGTGTTGGGGTTATATTATAAGTCGAAACTAGAATTTTTATTTTCATAAATTTGTTTGGCAAATTAGTTTAAGTTGGGGCTTATTATTATCAAATTATTAATAAATACATATAATTAATTTAATATATGTATATATTAGATATTTTTATGGGTAATTGAGTAATTTGTTACCAACGAGGCTTGTCTTTGGGACTAATAAAAACTTTAGCCTTACTTTTTGGGCTTGGCCTTATAATTTCAAAATCCCTCCTATAAACCTCTATGCCAAACAGGCTTTTAGAAGACTTTTAAACTTTAAGCCTCATAAGCCCGTCAGCCAAACATAGCCGTTGTATCAAAGGAATTGCTTGTATCATTAATACTTTAAACTTTAAAGTATTGATTTGTACCAATAATTTATTGTCCTTGCTGGTTCCTGTTTTTGTTAACTTTCAAATAAGCCAATTTTGTAATAATCAAAAGAGTTATGAGGCAAACAAGTTGAAGCTCTTAAATAAATAATAATAATAATCTTAATAATAATAATAATAATAATAATAATAATAATAATAATAATAATAAAATAAAAAAAATAAAAAATAAAAATAAAAAACTGAAAAGTAACTGAAAAATAAAGATAAAATAAAACTATAACATGAATGTTGAATACCTTTTGTCATTTAAAGAGTTGAAAAGGTATGGAGTATACTATTTAGTGACAAGAGTGAAAAGTGGGTAAAATGAGTACAAAGGTAATGAGTGAAGGAGTTCTATGTTTGTCGATCGGGTATGATTATTGAATGTCAAATCATTGTTTGAGGAACTTATGGTTAGAACAAATTATGATTTTTTTTTCTTTCCTTTTGTGGAGCAAGTTACACAAAATGTCTCACCTTTACCTTACCTTTACCTTTACAACTCAATGTTAACGTATTATCTCCATCTTGTTGTACAAAAATACATATATGAATATAACAAAATACTATTAGAATCAATGGGTTGTTCGTAGAATAGCCTTTAGAATTACCTAGTACATTAATAATGGATGTTCAAAAGAGTTGGAGATTACGGTTTGTAAGGTGAAATTCCAAACTGTACACTTAAAAACTGGACTTGCCACGTGTCACTTTGTCAGGGCTTAGTATTTTAAGAAAAAATTGATTAAGAGAGAGATTAAAAAGTGTCTTTTATTAGTTAGTATAAGTAGATGTATTCTTATTTAGTTGTCCCAAATTAAGTGTCTACTACTAAAAGTAGAAAGAGAATTTTGATAAAGTTTACAATATTACTCACAATTTAGGTTATTATTAAAAAATTTAAGACTAAAATACACCGTTGATCCCTAAACTTGTCACTGCGCATCGTAATGGGACAAACCTTGCATTTATCATAGTAGGGAGTCCAAAACTTGTGTCTTATACTCTAGATAAGTCCCTTGACCAAATTTCTGTTAGTCAACGTCTGTTAATTTCCCCATGTGCCTTGCACATGAGGGTAAAATGGTCATTTCATTGTTTTGGTTAATTACCCTTCATCTTCATTTATGAGAAGTGAATATACAAATGATCTGCTTATTCATAAAAGCAATAACCACCAGCATTTCATATTACCAAATCCTAAACTATCTACCACATTTATAAGCGAAAATTTAAACTTGATCCAAATCATAATACTCTAGATCAATTTATTTATCAATCAAGAGCAAGATCTTAATACAACAGTGATAAATAATCATTATTTCTAAATCAGTAAAGCATTAAATATGATTCTTCTAGTGTACAATGGAGATAGTGGTATTTACCTGTTAGGTCACCATAATATAACACAAGCAACAATATGTAAGAATAAGAAGAAGATATATTGATTGAACTCTAAACAAACACACGTATGAATATTGATAAAGGTTATGTGTAGGCGATATTGCAAAGTGAACAACCAACCTTCTAAGGAAGGTTTACATGAGTTTATATAGGGAAGGGAACTAGGGCAACATATCTAGTCCCTTCCTTACATATTGGCCTTGGGCCAAGGCCTATGGGCTTTCTACATAAGCCTTGCCATTTATAACTAACATAAAAGCCTAGTTTAAGCAACCTATTACAAACTAATTACTAACACTTGAAATAAAAGTTAGGAGTGATTCCAACAATCTCCCCCTAAGTGTTGGTAATTAATAGACGACTCCAGCAATCTTGAAGAGTTGTTGGTGTTGATGTAATAGTTGTCTTGACGTCTTCTGACATTCTTCTTTCTTGTGAGAAGAAGTGCCTTGATTCTAACAATCTCCCCAGTGTGAGGATCTTGTTGTCTGCATCAGGTCTGCTTCATTGCTCAGGTGTCTCCACGTCCTTCTCCAACATGCTCACACGCTCTTTGACGTTAGATTTCAGTTTTGATGCAGTTCTCTAAGTCTTTAAACTTTGTAGATTCTTTGGCTTAGAGGAAGAATCCACCTGACTTTTGTGTTACCTTTCGAGAGAACTTCAAATTATGTTGTTGTTGGTATGAGCATGTGGAGAATCAGCACGATCATCTCCCAGGATCATCCATAAGAAGAAAACATAAGAAGGGGTTAGTGATAAACATCAATCGATCACTGTGGTCGTTTCTTAGAGAATTAACCATACGATTGTTTATGAGATGTCTTGATTCCATTCACCTTGATCGGGCGATCAGTAGTCCGAATCCCGGGGAGGGAAGTGGCATTACATTAAACAAGTTCAAGTAATGACTCACATCTTCAGATCGATTCTTGAAAGAATCTCCTTAGCGGATTTCCAGCACTTACAAGTTCGAACTTCGAGCGTGTTAAACATAGTGTGTGAAAACATCTCTAATTCTAGAAAAAGGCTGTTCCTGAACTGGAGTCCCTCAAGTAGGATAACACGATGTACCGAAGTACACCTACAGTTCAGGTGAGTCGTTGAGGTACACCGAAGCATCACCTCACGACTATAGACCGTTTGAGGCAACACTAAGCGTAACCCACAAGGGGCTACCGAAGCGACCTGCTATCAGGGCTTTTTGATGTTGACCCTGGCAGGAGTTTCCATCCAATCACTAAGGATCACAAATGTGAACCCCTCATAAATGTTCTCGACAGATTGCTAGAATCTGTGTAGGACTCGATAATGTATCACTTGCGTCCTTAATGTTGAACGACAAGTGATGAAATGTCAAGTGGTCCTAAGAGATCCTTTTGACGAATTTCGTGGCTCTAGACTCAATAATGCGCTTTGGTTTTTCCTGAGCGGAGACTAGGGAGAGGGTCTCCTTATTCAATACCAGCAATCTCTAAGAGAATTTCGATAGTTTACGTAGGGTTCCCTGTGAGAATGAAACAAGCTTCTGTTGAGAGAAACTTGAGTGGCAAAGAAGGTTTAGTGCATGCGTCACTGGGTCCATGACGACTTTAATCTTCAATACCAGTGTCATCTAGTGACAACCAGTAGCATATGTATTGAACCCGGTGTCTGCCCTAAGTTGAGTAATTTGGAGAGCTATTTCTTTTCACCCTTTTATTTATATTTATTTTTAATTCTTCAACTCCTTCTTTCTCCGATTCTCATTTTCTCCTTTTTTTTATAATCATACCTAAGGACTTCTAAATTCTAACTATTGGTGGTGTCCTTGGGTAGATCCCTCCGGCTCTGGCGGATCATAGGACGGTTATTCCTAACCTTAGTCACCTTATAGCACCATGACTATCCTATGTTACCATAAAACTATTTTTTTGAAAATCTCTCAAAGTGTTTATGAGTGAAGACATTTTGTGACACTTTGAGAGTTTTGTGTTTTCAGAAATACTCCCCCTCCACACATGCTTAAGTATTTTGACAGAAATATGCACGGAGAGGGAAGAGCTCGCACTTTTGAATTGATCAGCTCAAGATAGACAATTCCCCGCGAGACACGGTTACATCACTGACTAGGTCAGCTTGAAGTTGTAAACACTCCTTGAGGAGGTTTGACCCGTCAAGGTTCATGTCTACCAAGAGTTTCTCGGATGGTACATTCTACTAAGACTAGTCCTTTGCAAGACACGTTTACATTACTAGCGAACTAGCTTGAAATTATTACCCGTCCCGGACAAGTCTTTTCGAGTTACAGACAATTAAGAGCTCGTCAATTCAATAGTTAAGTCTAATCACACGATGATTCATTTGTATTTACAACATATTTGTATCACAATTTTTTCTCCCCCTCAAAAATGGCATATAAATGTTATTTTTGATAAAAGTTTGATATCGAATATGACCATTTCGAGTTTTGTGGGAAGATTTCCACGAAGAACAATTTGTGAACAAAGATTTGTTTAGAAAATACTCCCCCTCAACAAGTAATATTAACTTTTGAGGTTTTGAAAAACATAAGGGGAAGTACTTGTTCTTTTGAGCAAAACTTTGAAAAAGGAAAGTTTTGATAAGTTTTACTCAAAAGTAAGAAGCTTTCGCTCCTTTTATAAGGATTGTGGCACTGATGCGTACCAAAGGATCCTTTCATTACAAGACGGGTTGTACACTGTTATGTGTGCACAAGCCATTGTCAATAAACAAATCATATCATCCAAATATTAATCAAGGAAATAATTTAAGGAGCACCAGTCAATCCTTCAATAAGACCGGGAGTTCTCTCTTGACGTTGATAACCCGTAAGAGGGAAACCCTGTCGTCCACCCACAAAGCTTTCCAAATTCCGCATCTAATCATGATGAAACAACCTTTCATCTATCCTCGTGATAATATTCTTAACATCCCTCATTTCTTTAGAATTCCATCGCTTTTTCGACCCAATGCCTTCATGAATCTCCTTCAACCGATACGCTAACCCATCACGAACCTTCTTCAGAGTGTGATCACAAAACTTGCGAAGCTCATTGCACACCATGAAACAGTTCTGGTGAAGTTCACTGCGATAAACAACTCCAAACTTGGGTTTCTTCACAATGGTGTACTGAGAGAGTTGGTTGATATCGGGAAAGTATAGCAACGGTTTAGTGAGATTGACTTGTTTCTGGTATGATTCCACGGCAAGTTGAAGATCTTCAACACGTTCCTGGATCACTCTACTTCTAATGAATATCAGCAATGCAGTGATGTACTGGAGCTGAATGTTTGTGGAGAATTGTCGCATCCGACCTTGTACCTTAGCCAGATACATGTCTTCGATGTCGTTGAGTGACAATCTCGGAAATTCCGCTTCAGTAAAATCATATTCTTGCTCTTCTTGGCGTTTGACTTTGATTTCCTTCAGGAATGAGTAATCCCACTTTGTAGCCAGACTGAGATTCATGATAGCAACGATCCGTTTGTCACTGAGCACCTCTTTATTTGATTTCTGAACCTGGCAGCTTCTATAGTAAAGTCTTCTTCTTACAAGCCAATGATGAATGCCATACTGTGCATCGATATCATAATCCACCACCTTGTCAACGAACATTCTTGTGGCTTCTTATTCTATGGCAACATTGTTGGAGAAGACCGCTTTTGGTATGTTAAAAGTGAGTGACGTAGCGTATTTCTTGCTGACATCGTGATAAGGTTTTAAAATGTACCTTTTTGAGGGGTCGTTTAAGCCCTTATTTGATCACCTTTGTATCCGTTATTACTTAATATCGTTCCTTTTCACTTTTTAGGTATCTTGAAGGCAAAATGCTGGAATGACACTTATTCGGACGAAAAGGCGCGAATATACGAAGAAAATGGCCAAAGTCAAAAATCGAGACACTCAGGCTGCTAAACTGAAGGTGACAGCGTCAGGTGTTATCTGCGACGCCGTCGGACCACTTATGTGACGGCTCAGTAACCAAATTGCTTATTTTCAAGTGACAGCTTCAGGTTTTAAAAGAGTAGGTCGTCGCAACTCAGACAGCCTAGATTTGATCAGAACGACGTTAGAGACTGAAGGGGACGGCATCACAAGCATAAGGTGACGCCGTCGCAAGACTAACGTGGCCAAGACGAAAACCTAATGACGGCTACCGACGCGTCACAAATCAAAGGGTGACGACGTCGCATATGTAATCTATAATATAGAATCCGAATTTTTTTAGTTTTCAGTGTGTATTCTTTTGGAGTAAAAACCTAAACTGAACCAAGGCTGTCTTGTACAGTATTTTAGGTTCCATACCCTATCTTACATCAAGATAAGTGTTTTACTTCATTAATTCAATTATATCTTCAATTACTTGTGTGTATGCTTGCATGTTCTCCATGTCCGGCTAATTTATTTGTGTGTTTGCTTAGGAAATATGAAACTTGATTATTGAATATTGATTGGTTGTCTCTTATCTTAATTGTTAATGATCTAGTATTGCGATAGGTCATTCGTTGTGTAGTTATTGCTTGATTAATCTTTGTGAACCTTAGCTTATAATACCTAGAGTCATTGTAGGCTAAACCATCCGAAGAGTACCTTAGAGTTGAGTTTATAAATCCTAGAGATTTTGTAGGCGATAACCTTTGGTAGTTTCAAAGAGATAGGGATAAACGCATACCCTACGACCATAGACACACAACGCGATTAAGAATAAGGACGTGACAATTCAACCATCAATAGGAGATAATTAAGGAGTAATAAAACCTAAGTAAACATGATAACACTACACGCGTCGTTCGGGGTCAATGGAACTTCCTTTTCTTCGAGCAAGTTTTATAACACCCTAGGCAGTGAACCTAATCGTTGTAGTGTAGTATTAGGGTAAGCCACGGGTATTGATATCGTTCTCTAGGGGAATAGGAATGCTAGTGAGAAGTTACTACGCTAAGGTTGGGGTTGAGGAAGATTATTTTTTTATCTTTTTATGTTTTATAGGAAATGGAAAGGTACGAATCTCGGGGTTTAGATTTGGGGGGTTGGTATTTCTACCGATTACTCTACTTATCTAATTATCTAATTAACTAAGCTAAGGGTAGTCTATGTCTATTGTTGTGTGCTCGTATGATGATTAAAAATGTGTTTACCTAGATGCTACTACTCCCTAGTTATCTCCTATTGATGGTTGAATTGTCACGTCCTTATTCTTAACGCGTTGTATTTTCTAAGGTCGTAAGGTGTGCATTCCCTAAATCTTTGAAGTCACCTTTAAGTGTAGTAAACGAAATCCACTAAGTCATTCATAAACTAACTTGAGGTTATCTTTGGGTTTAGTAACGAAATCCACTAAGTCATTCATAAACTATCAAAGATTTATCAAGTATATAAACATAACGATAGCCTAGTCGCACTCCTAAGCCAATTACAATTAAGATAAGAGACAACCTAACAATAATTAACAACTAGGTTTCATATATCTAAGCAAACACACAAGTAATTTAGCCGGACATGGTAAACATGCAAGCATACAAACAATCAATCAAACATAGGATAGACATAATGATAAATTGAATATATGGATTAAGATATAATCAACAAACCATCACAAGATGTTTTTGGAGTGATTGAAACCTTCAAAGTTGCTGGAAAAACACCTATCTAAGCCCTGGAATTGGAGTTAGGGTTTAGAGCCTACAAAAAGTGAAGTTATAATGTTCTATTTATAGGCAGATTTTCTGTCGGCAAAGAGTGACGGCGTCAAACTTATAGAGTGACGGTGTCACGACCATTTTTTCACCAAATTGTATATTTTCTCGTTCCGGTCGCGTGGGCTTTTGAACCACCTAAATCCGAGTTCGTATGCAAAAGTTATGGCCAAAACAATATCAACTACTTCACGCGCATGCTGTGATAGTCTTGATCAGCTTGTGACGGCGTCACCTTGTGGTTGTGACACCGTCCCCTTCAGTCTCTGACGCCGTCTGGATCAAATCTAGGCCGTCTGAGTTGCGACGGCCTACTCTTTTAAATCCTGACACCGTCACTTGAAAATAAGAAATTTGGCTACTGTGCCGTCACAAAATGCTCCGATGGCGTCGCAGTTAAGCAGTGACGCCGTCACCTTGTATTTCAGCAGCTTGAGTGTCTCGATTCTTGACTTTGACCATTTTCTTCGTATATCCGCGCCTTTTCATCCAAATAAGTGCCATTACAGCAATTTGCCTTCAAGAGACCTAAAAAGTGAAAAGGAACGATATTAAGTAATAACGGATACAAAAGTGATCAAATAAGGGCTTAAATGACCCCTCAAAAAGGTACATTTTAAAACCACATCAAATATCCGTACACTTGGTATTTGCTTGTCCTCAAGCAAATGTGCTTTTAGCCAATTAATTTATAAGTTAGGGGTCATGAAGCATTAGTTTAAAACAGTCCACAACACATATAAGGCCCGCAAAAGTCATAACAAGCACGGAAATTAGATACTAGCACCTTACATGGGGTGTTTGGATACTCACATCTCTCTCGGGTGTATATGAAATATAACAAGTTGGAAATGGAAGTTAAACACACATTAACCGGTCCTAGTACATAGATTACCATAGGCTTGAGAATAGATCAAACCTCCATCGCTTTGGCGTAAGCACCTAGGAAAGACTGTCAAAGAGGTCTTTAAAGGGTTGTAATGTTAGGCTTACGGTAGGGAAACAAAGGGTTTGGTGGGATAGGCTATTTAGTGGTGGCAAGACAAAAATATGTTTGTTACAAGCATACGAAGAATGGCGTTGCTAAGCCAAGACTCGACACTCTAGACTCTAGATAACTGAAACAAACAAACATAAATTTAAAGGATAGACGTAGGATGGTAGCCCGTTTTTTTTTTTTTTTTTTTTTTCACTCTATTTTTTTTTCTTTTCTTTTTTTCTATTTTTTTTCATACACTTTTACTCTACCATCCTCTACGGTAACATAAAAAATGATAGGGATTTATAGGCACATCCCTACACTTGAGTTTTTATTACTCTAACACTAATTTGACCCTAATTGAAAAGATCAAAACACTTGGGGTATGTTATTACGCAAATTAGGGAATTTAACGTTCCCTTCCAATCATTTTATAAACTTTAACTTTTTCCCATGAGTCCCAATCATCCCAAAAATGTGTACAAAGGATATGACTCGACTTAGCAACTCATGCAAGCAACTAGATAATTGAACTAAGGGTTTAGGGTGATAACAATAATGCACTAAAAGTGAGTGCATACAGGGTAGGCTAAGGCGATTTGGGTGTATATTTGGGGGTGGGGTGTAAACAATGCTCTTCATTGATATTCTGGAAAAACCGAAACATCACGAGAACCGCGAAAAGGATAGGCTCTGAGGGGTTAACTAGGGGTATCGTGTACTAAAGATGAGTATAACGCAAAGGGTGTGGGGGAATTACTCAACCGATGTGGAAGGAGTAATTATATTACGGGTATCAAACAATAGTTATCCTAATGCCTCTTATCATTTGGTTATTCCTAACTACACAAGTGTAGTCTTACTAGCGATCTCGGAATGCATCACAAAACAAGTTCTAGAATCTAATATACTACCGGTTCACACTCTAAGCATTAAAGATAAATGCTTTAATTCCTACTAATCTAAGGGTGATCCTCACATTTTGGGTGGAATTTAGGTGGTAAAGGGTTTTTGTGCTAGTCATGCAACTTCCTATCCGTGAGACGCTTTTGTTAAGGCTAATGGCCCACTCCTATATGTCATGAAAAATTTTAAATTTGGTGCCAAAATTACCCTAACCGACATTTTCTCATGGTTTATTACACAAATACAATTGGACAAAACAAATAATCAAGGATAAGCATAGTTTCAAAGTTCCCGTTTTATTTTCCCTCCCTACACTTAAACTGAACATTGTCCCCAATGTTCCCCGAAAGTATGAAAGTTATGATAATAGAAGGTAATTAAAAACGAAAGAAACTAATACTCCCCTGATTAGCTCGGTAGGATCCGTGTGAAGTAGTGGTTACGTCTTTCTTCAAGAAGAATGTTATGCTTGAAAAGCTCCATCTAATCTTTTGTATCTTCTTCTTGACAAATTAAACCTGCACACTTGAAGAAAACAGACAACCCAAAGCATCAAACCGAACAAAGAAAAATCAAAGCAAGATGTAATTCCAGACTTGAATAAGATATAATGCTTGTGGAATGGATGTTTGCAGATTTTCTGGAAAATTAAGACCTGGAAAATTCCAAAAATTTATAAGTAGCACAGAAAACGAGAAAAAGTTAGAAGCTGTTTCCGCTCCTCCTGACGCCGTCAGGTTATCTTGACAGAAACTGGTCTGTGATTTTCTGGAAAAAATTCTGGAACATTTTTATCTTTAAAATCTGGAAAAATTTCCTGCAAAACATCCATTATGACTCGATACAAGCATTTGACTCGAACAAACACACATGTACATCTTTTAATTAATTGAAATTCTTATGTTTACGTTTTTTTTTGAAAACGTGTGTAATCCTCCCTACACTTATCCCTTATGTAAAATACCTTTATATGTAATTAAGATTAGGTTAAAGACAAAATAAAGCATTTTTACAAATTCAAACATGAGAATAAACAATCAATAAAAGATACACGACACAAACAAGCAAACAATTAAGCATGGGTTGCCTCCCACGAAGCGCTTTTCTTTATTTGTGAGTCTTGTAGCTAGACTCGAAGTCGTGCCCCTACGTGACTTCATTGCCATCCTTCCTTTCTTCCACTAAGCCTTCATCATAAGGTTGTAGACGTTGTATGCTCACCGTGAATTCTCTTCCAACATCGTCTATTATGATAACGGTTTTATTTTTTAGATTAGTTTCTTTCACCGTATAAGGTCCAAACCATCTTGGCTTATTCCTTCCCCATAATGCTTTTATTCTTGATTTATACAAAAGCACCTTTTCTCCATTCAAAAATTCCTTAGGGTTCTTTTGAGTTTGTGGTATTGTGGTATAGTTATTTCCTAACTTTTTATCATGTTTCCACAATGTCGCATTCAACCCTTGAACCATGAATTCTCTAAGCCCTTTTCCCATTCAGCGTTTTCTTCTAAACGGCATTATTGGAGACCTGCGAATTCTTATCTTTTACCTTCTCCATAATCTTCAAAGGATATCTCGGAACAATAGGTATCCTAACTTGTCCTTTTCCACTTTTGAGTATCATAATCCCTTCACTGCATTTGATGGTTGCCTTGGCGGTGGTCAGGAAAGGTGTTCCAGGATTAATGGAGGTTTTTATCCTCTTCAATGTCTACAATTGCGAAGTCCACCGGATAGACAATATTGGCAACCTCAAATAAGACATCCTCGCTATTCCTATGGGATTAACATATGAATGATTTGCTAAGGAAAGTCTAAGATTGGTCTTGGTCGGTTCCTCCTTAGTCAACTTATTATAGACTGACAGCGGCATTATGTTTAAATCGGATCCCTGGTCGGCCAAGGCATTTAGGTTCTCTAAGTCACCTATGCTACATGGAATTACAAAGTTCCCAGAGATCTCTTGCTTCTTAGTTACTGGCTTTCTCAGAATCGATTCGTACATAGGTCCAATAGGCATGGTGTCATACTCTTCTTCTCCTATTTCACCTAAGAGGGCTTTCCTAAGAACATCATTTCACCTAAAGTTTTTCACTTGGTTAACGATTGTTTTCTTATTGATCTCATGCTTAAGGTAATGCTTGATGAATTTGGGTTCATCATCAGTCCGAGCCTCATTCTTATCCTTACTATCCTTGCTGCTCTCAGACTCCTTCTTCTCAACTTCTCCATCCTCATCGGAAGTAATGGAAATGGCGTTAACAGACAAAGTGGGGGTGGCGTGCTCATCGTTCCTCACTAGCACCTTCTGGGGAATCTTCTTCTTAGTGTACTCTTTCACTAAGTCCATCATCTCCGCCATTTTTTCCCGCATTTCATCCCTTTGTCATTGAAGGCTTTAAGGGGGTGTCAAGCTTGGTTGTCATCTCGCTTTGTCGTTGCTTGAAATCGGCTTCAAGTTGCATCAATCGAGCTTCTTGAGATGACATGAATTTGGACACCATTCCCTCAAGACTAGTAGAAGTTCCGGTGTTTGGAGGGTTGTTGTAGGATTTTCCTAAGTTATTTGGCTCGATCTTAGGAGTCTCGTAGGAGCTCATTAGGAATTTGACTTGATCTTCAAGTTCGAGCATCCTACGATTGGAAGGTTGTGAGTCAATGGGAGGCAAAGAGACTGCCTTATCAGTTTTGGACAACTCACGGGGGTCATTCCAACATTCGTTTTCATAGAGGGCAAGGTCCTCTATTATACCCCACGATTCTTCCACGGTGAGTTTACTAAGTTTACCACCGGCCGCTTGGTCGATGGATTTCTTAGTTGAGAAGTTGACACGATCGTAAAAGATTTGGACTTGAAGCCAAAGATCAATGCCGTGATGAGGGACTTTGTGGAGCAAGTCCTAAAATCGAGTCCACGCCTCGTACAGAGTTTCGTCTTGACGTTGTTGGAACATCAAGATGTCATTCCTAAGTTTGGTAGTTCTCTCCGGTGGGAAAAATTGGGTGAGGAAACGAGTAGTGAGATCATCCCAGCTTGAGATGGATCCGGCGGGAAGTCGGTCAAGCCAATTACTAGCTTGCTCACGTAGAGAAAATTGGAAGAGACGCAAGCGCGTGGTCTCTCGAGTAGTAGCATCAAGGTCGATGGAATCGTCAATTTTGAGGAAATCCCTTAGATGCTTATTTGGATCTTCGGAGCGAAGTCCATGGAATGCACACCCGTTTTGCACCAACCGGATGGTGTCAGATCGCAGGGCCGTAGTTTGGGCTTGGTCGGGAAGCTCAATGGTGTACCTATAGCCTAGGTGGCTTGGTCTCTAGTATTCACCAAGAGTACGGGCTCTTGGCGGGTCATTTGGTGGTGGGTTGATGAATGGTGGGTGGTTATCACCTTCCATGATGAAAAGTGATGGGGTTTACAAACAAAGGTCACGAAGAAGGGGTATAGACTACGAGAAAGCTAAGAATGAGAAAAAATTTACTTGATAGGAATCAATCAAAGAAACCTAAACGAGGTGGACTACTAACTAGCTATTCTATTCCCAGGCAGCGGCGCCAAAAACTGGATAACGCTACACGCGTCGTTCGGGGTCAAAGGAACTTCCTTTTCTTCGAGCAAGTTTTTATAACACCCTAGGCAGTGAACCTAATCGTTGTAGTGTAGTATTAGGGTAAGCCACGGTATTGATATCGTTCTCTAGGGGAATAGGAATGCTAGTGAGAAGTTACTACGCTAAGGTTGGGGTTGAGGAAGATTATTTTTTTATCTTTTTATGTTTTATAGGAAATGGAAAGGTACGAATCTCGGGGTTTAGATTTGGGGGGTTGGTATTTCTACCGATTACTCTACTTATCTAATTAACTAAGCTAAGGGTAGTCTATGTCTATTGTTGTGTGCTCGTATGATGATTAAAAATGTGTTTACCTAGATGCTACTACTCCCTAGTTATCTCCTATTGATGGTTGAATTGTCACGTCCTTATTCTTAACGCGTTGTATTTTCTAAGGTCGTAAGGTGTGCATTCCCTAACTCTTTGAAGTCACCTTTAAGTGTAGTAAACGAAATCCACTAAGTCATTCATAAACTATCAAAGATTTATCAAGTATTAAACATAACGATAGCCTAGTCGCACTCTTAAGCCAATTAAAATTAAGATAAGAGACAACCTAACAATAATTAACAACTAGGTTTCATATATCTAAGCAAACACACAAGTAATTTAGCCGGACATGGTAAACATGCAAGCATACACACAATCAATCAAACATAGGATAGACATAATGATAAATTGAATATATGGATTAAGATATAATCAACAAACCATCACAAGATGTTTTGGAGTGATTGAAACTTCAAAGTTGCTGGAAAAAACACTATCTAAGCCCGGAATCGGAGTTAGGGTGTAGAGCCTACAAAAAGTGAAGTTATAATGTTCTATTTATAGGCAGATTTTCTGTCGGCAAAGAGTGACGGCGTCACTCTTATAGAGTGACGGCGTCATGACCATTTTTTCACCAAATTGTAGATTTCTCGTTCGGGGCGTGGGTTTTGAACCACCTAAAACCGAGTTCGTATGCAAAAGTTATGGCCAAAACAATATCAACTACTTCGCGCGCATGCTGTGATAGTCTTGATCAGCTTGTGACGGCGTCACCTTGTGGTTGTGACGCCGTCCCCTTCAGTCTCTGACGCCGTCTGGATCAAATCTAGGCCGTCTGAGTTGCGACGGCCTACTCTTTTAAAGCCTGACACCGTCACTTGAAAATATGAAATTTGGCTTCTGTGCCGTCAAAAAATGCTCCGACGGTGTCGCCGTTAAGCAGTGACGCCGTCACCTTGTATTTCAGCAGCTTGAGTGTCTCGATTCTTGACTTTGGCCATTTTTTCGTATATCCGCGCCTTTTCGTCCAAATAAGTGACATTACAGCAATTTGCCTTCAAGAGACCTAAAAAGTGAAAAGGAACGATATTAAGTAATAACGGATACAAAAGTGATCAAATAAGGGCTTAAACGACCCCTCAAAAAGGTACATTTTAAAACCTTATCAAATATCCCTACACTTGAATTTGCTTGTCCTCAAGTAAATGTGCTTTTAGCAATTAATTATAAGTTAGGGGTATGAAGCATTGGTTTAGAACAATCCACAACACATATAAGCCCCGCAAAAGTCATGACAAGCACGGAAATTACATACTAGCACCTCACAAGGGGTGCTTGGATACTCACAACTCTCTCGGGTGTATATGAAATTAACAAGTTGGAAAGGAAGATAAACACTCATTAACCGGTCCTAGTACATATTACCATAGGCTGAGGCTAGATCAAACCCCATCTCTTTGGCGAGCACCTAGGAAAACTATCAAAGATGTCTTTTAAGGGTTGTAATGTAAGGCTTACGGTAGGAAAACAAAGGGTTTGGTGGGATAGGCTATTTAGTGGTGGCAAGTCAAAAATCTTTATGTTACATAAAGATTTTTCGCATGCTTGTAACATAAAGATTTTTGACTTGCCACCACTAAATAGCCTATCCCACCAAACCCTTTGTTTTCCTACCGTAAGCAACTAAAACCTTTAAAAGACCTCTTTGATAGTCTTTCTAGGTGCTTACGCCAATGCGATGGAGGTTTGATTCGTTCAAGCCTAGGTAATTATCGTACTAGGACGGTTAAGATGTTTATCTTCCATTTACAACTTGTTATATTTCATATACACCCGAGAGATGTGAGTATCCAAACACCCCATGTGAGGTGCTAGTATGTAATTTCCGTGCTTGTTATGACTTTTGCGGGGCTTATATGTGTGGTGGATTGTTCTAAACCAATGCTTCATGACCCCTAACTTATAAATTAATTGGCTAAAAGCACATTTACTTGAGGACAAGCAAATTCAAGTGTAGGGATATTTGATAAGGTTTTAAAATGTACCTTTTTGAGGGGTCGTTTAAAGATATTTGATCACTTTTATAACCGTTATTACTTAATATCGTTCCTTTTCACTTTTTAGGTATCTTGAAGCCAAAATGCTGGAATGAAACTTATTCGGCGAAAAGGCGCGAATATGAAGAAGAAGAAAATGGCAAAGTCAAGAATCGAACCTCAGGCTGCTAAAACTGAAGGGCGGAATCAGGTGTTATCTGCGACGCCGTCGGACAACTTTTGTGACGGCTCAGTAGCCAAATTTCTTATTTTCAAGTGACGGCTTCAGGTTTTAAAAGAGTAGGTCGTCGCAACTCAGACGGCCTAGATTTGATCCAGAGGACGTCAGAAACTGAAGGGGATGGCGTCATAAGCATAAGGTGACGCCGTCGCAAGACTAACGTGGCCAAGATGAAACCCTAATGACGGCTACCCGACGGCGTCACAAATCAAAGGGTGACGCCATCGCATATGTAATCTTATATATAGAATCCGAATTTTTTAGTTTTAAGTGTGTAGTATTTTGGAGTAAAAACCTAAACTGAACCAAGGATGTCTTGTACAGTATTTTAGAGTTCCATACCCTATCTTAAATCAAGATAAGTGTTTTACTTCATTAATTCAATTATGTCTTCAATTACTTTTGTGTATGCTTGCATGTTCTCCATGTCCGGCTAATTTATTTGTGTGTTTGCTTAGGAAATATGAAACTTGATTATTGAATATTGATTGATTGTCTCTTATCTTAATTGTTAATGATCTAGTATTGCGATAGGTCATTCGTTGGGTAGTTAATGCTTGATTAATCTTTGTGAACCTTAGCTTATAATACCTAGAGTCATTGTAGGCTAAACCATCCGAAGAGTACCTTAGAGTTGAGTTTATAAATCCTAGAGATTTTGTAGGCGATAACCTTTGGTAGTTTCAAAGAGATAGGGATAAACGCATACCCTACGACCTTAGACATACAACGCGATTAAGAATAAGGACGTGACAATTCAACCATCAATAGGAGATAAATAAGGAGTAATAAAACCTAAGTAAACACATCTTTAAATCGTCATACGAGCACACAATAATTAGACATAGACTACATACACCTTAGATTAGATAATTAGACGAATAGAGTAATCTGTAGAAATACCAACCCCCAAATCCAAACCCCGAGATTCGTACCTTTCCATTTCCTAAAAAAATATAAAAAGATAAAAAAAATAATCTTCCTCAACCCCAACCTTAGCGTAGTAACTTCTCACTAGAATTCCTATTCCCCTAGAAAATGATATCAATTCCCCGTGGCTTACCCTAATACTATACTACAACGATTAGGTTCACTGCCTAGGGTGTTGAAAAACTTGCTCGACAAAAAGGAAGTTCCTTTGACCCCGAACGATGCGTGAAGCTTTATCACATCGCTACCGTGTTGAAGAAATTCGAGGTCGTTGTTGAAGAAATATTGGTAGGGAATTTGAGGTTGATCTGGACGGTCAGTGGTTGGTAGTGGCTTGGTCCAGTCAGTGTAGTATGGAGTCTTATCTTGTCTTATGAAGTCAATGTTTGATTCAAGGTTGAGCCAATCAATGTTGTTGGACATGGCTCGTGCGATGTTGTCTAGATGATATTCGACTTCAATAGCACTATCAGAGCTGTCCTTTAGCAGTTGAAAAGCATCATTCTTGATTCGGCGTAACTCCCCTTTCGTCATCTTCTTCACTTTGAGCTTATCTTGAATGATTTTAACGTGCTCCATAGTTCGACCATCTACCAGTTCTTGGCCTTCCGGTAATTGAGGAGTTGCATCAACAAGCTTGGAAAACCATTCGTATTCTTCAGTATCATCTTCATCCAGCCATGATACAACTGAGGTTGACCTTTTCTTCTTTGACTTGGAGGATGATGTTGGTTGTTGCTTGGTTGATGTTGTATATGAGGGCGGTTGTTGGGGGTCAGAAATCTCTTCGTCGTCACCACCGGTGTATTGAAAATGATCACCAGTTTTCTCCGATGGTGGTGGAGACTCAGAGTCCTGAGGTTTACCAGAAGTTGGGGTTTGTTGAGAAGAGCTTGTTGTGGTGGTGGTCCTTGGGGGTGGTGGAGGCATAGATGAGGATTCGCCTATTTTCTTCTAAAGTTTAGGCTCTGAATCCTTGTCCGCATCATCATCGTCTCTTGGTCGCTTTTCTTGACCAGCTGTTCCCTTGCATGTTGTCTGTAGTTGATATGCAAGAAATGCTTCAAAAAATTTAGATTCATCAGAAGTGAAATTTGCAGATTGATGAGACATTTGCGTAATCAGCTGTGAAATCAAATTTGCTTCAGAAACAACAGGAGGCGAAACAGGTTTTATTTGTATAACCGCTGGTGTTGTTGAAAGTGTTTGCTTGACCAAGGACATCAGATATGGATAAAGTTGTCTTGCGAACATTTCTTTTGTGACTCGAGGGATGGTGTCAAGAAGGAACTTATGAGTGTATTCCCTAATTGTCTTGTCCATTTCACCTTGAATGTCACGGTTGAGGAATTGCTGGATCTGATCTCTTTCTTCCGAGAAATCGTTCATCAAATTACTGAGTAAGTTAACCCTGTCAGCCAGCAGATTCAACTTTTTGTTCACGACATTTCGTTTTCTGGCTTGCTTGACAGATTTAACGATCTTGGTTTTGGCGCGTGATGCCCAAGTGTCAGTGGGTTTCTTGATTGATCTGGATGATGATCTGGTGGTAGCATCTTTGGATGGTGGTGGTGATGAATGCGATGATGAATCAGATGATGATGAGTCATGAGATGGCTCTGGGTGGTTGGATGTTTGTTCAGGGTTATGTTCAGGATTATCGCAAAGATAACTATCAGCTTCCAGTTTAGCATGAGCCTCTTCATCTTCTCTTTCCTTTCTGGCCTTTTCCACATCTTCATGTGTGATCATCTCCGTCTTCTCTTGTTCTTTTTTTTCAAAATAGAATGGAACTTCATATTCTTGTTGCTGCTGTTATGTCGATTCCTTAGCGGTGGCACCTGTTCCCTTATCGGGTTGATTAACCGAATCAAGAACTGGTGTGGTTAGTGCTCCACCACTGGAACCTCCAGGGCCTCTTGTTTGTTGGAGATTGAATTCCGTAGCAGCATGTTGAATCCTCAGATGCTTAAGGGTTTTGTGATAATCTTTCTCTTCATCCTTTCGTTCATCATCAGAACTATCTTCTTCTTCTTCAGCAATGGGTGTCTTCCCTTTGTCTGACTTGGGACTTGGTGGTTTATCTTCTAACTTTGATGAAGTAGTATCATCTGTAGCTGTTTCAGAGTAGTAAACCACTTCTTCAGACTCAGTATCTTTAGAATCGATGTCCTTGTCCTCTGGAGTAGTTTCAGTTTTGACATTTGGACGAGCGATCTGAGAAGGAACTCGTTTCTTGCGAGGTGGGTTCCTTTTAGGATACTTGACGGTGCTCCCAGTGCTTTCAACGCTTCCAGCGCTGCCTGATCATCGTGTCTTCCTGGTAGGAGTAGCAGAAGTCTTTTCATTCGTAAACCCGACTTTGCCTTTGCTCACAACTTCTTGGCATCGACGATACGATGGAAGACTTTTGATATCATCAGTGAGAAGGCATTCCAATAACATAGCACCTTGCTTCTTTGTTGACGAGTCGTTAAATCTGACAGTGTTTAATGTGGGCTCATACAACGCAGAGTGATGGTTGGGGTCATTAAGTCTCAATGGAATGTCCCGAAGTTTTCCGAGAATATTTTGGATCAACAGCTTGGTGTATCTGATGAAGGGAACCTTTGTCCCAGTCTTCTTGAGGTGGGACATCATGTCTTCCCAGATCAGGCTGGCAAAGTCAATGTGCTGTTTGTTGACCATTCCCCAGAAGGTTTGCATATGCATAAGTTTCGGATGCTCGTGACCGTTGTCTCTTCCCGATACAGACTTGGCGATCATTATGTATAATGTCCTCCAAGGTTGAGGAATGTTCTTCAGATACAGAGGAATGTTTGGTGATGACCCCGGCAGCTTCATCATATCTAATGTCGATCATGAATTGAATATTAGCCTCTTCACTTGGAATTGCTACAAAATCAGCAGGCTCAATAGTAGGTAGAAGAAGAATTGAACGAAGATCTGCAACTGTAACGGTGACTTCCTTATGATTGAGGGTCACGGTGACAGCATCTTGACCATCAATATTTTTTATCGTGTGCCAGAATTGATGAATGTATATTTCTGGTACAGTTGCTGTGTTGGTTAGCATGTTGTTGTAGGGATGAGTTTTGAGAATATCCACAGCAATCCTGCATGAAGACTCAGAGCACGTGAAGTTCTCAAAATCGACCTTGAGGTTGTTCTTTCCAATCGTCTTGCTGTAGTCAGATTGGAAGATATCTTCCATTGTGAGCTCGTTTGGTGCGTTGACATTTTCCATGGTGACGTCCATATCGTGATCTGAAAGGTATTGAGACAAAAGAACCAACATATCGAAAGACATTACGTTAGTCAAAAGTTGATTTTATTGTCCAATTATTGAATTTGTTATGTTAATGAATGTTACGAGTACAAAGTCACATATTGTTCAATAGTCCAAAGTTGACGTGATAAGTTATGTGAGAATGTTAATTTTGAATGTTTAATGTCCAAAGTTTACTTAATCACACAACGTTTTAACTTTTGTAGCTTATTAGTGACATTTTGGTTTTGTGACATTATGAGTAACTTATTACAAGTTTGTACGCGTAACATTTCTGAAATTAAGTTACAAATTGGCTTAATCGTAGGATTGTAAGCTTATGCGTAAACAATGTAACCATACGCGTAGGATTAAGCTATGCGTAGGAGTCACTCATAGGCGTAAGAAATCTTACGCGTAGGAATGGACTCTTAGCATAAATCTTACGCGTAAGCGTAGGTTGGGGACTTACGCGTAAGGTTTACTCGTAAGAGCAAGCCTTATGCGTAGAAGTCCAAGTTTACGCATATCCTTCACAGGATACGCGTAGTCCCATTGTAGAACCTTATGCGTATTAGTTACGCGTAAGATTGCTCTTATGCGTAACGTCTACGCATAAGGTGATCCTTAAGCGTAAAGTCCATTTTAACCTTGGTTCTGAATTGGTATGCATAAAAACCTGAAATAGATCAATCATAACACTCATTATTAACAAGATATTCAATCCTTTTTAAGATCACATGGCATACATATGACAAATCTCATACGCGTAAGACATGTCTACGCGTAGACATAAACCCTAGAAATTCAAATCCTACTCGTATGAGATTTAACCATGGGAAATTCACCGAACTCTTTCTGGGACATCTTAGAGGTTATGTGAGTTGTTTACAACAAATTTTAACATCAAAAGTGCCATGAATCAAAAATACCCATTTCAACGAGTTCATAAACCCTAAAGTCTAATTCTGCAAAATTGATGTTTCTGGGTATGATTCAAAGGTGCATTTGGTTAATTAAACATGTAACACACATATCTCAAACATATAATTGTCCTCAAACACTCACAATTGAAAACCCCCAATTCCACGCATAAACCCTAACATTCGAATGGGTTCAAAAATGAATTCTGGGTAGAGATTTTTGATGAAAATGTTTAGAAAACACGATTTTAAACACTTTGACACTATCCTTTTCATCAGAAACATCATTTCTCAAAACCATTTTATACGCGTAAGCGTATGAACACTTAAATCATTCGTGTGAAAATTATAACCGTTGAAATTGTTTAGGATTAAAAACCAATGTTTGTAACAATGATTAGAAGCTAAAACAACTTACAAATTCAGTTTATGAAGCACGGAATTGATTTTTGATCTTAGGCGTGGATGAAGGTTGTTGAAAAGTTAATGTTTGTAATAAATGTAAAGGATAGTTAGGTGAAGGATTTTGAATTAAAATGAGTTTCAAATTTTGACAATAATAGTCCCTTCACCTCAACCATTTTCAACCACAGCCCATAACTTCCATTTAGGTTAAGCAAAACATGATGTTTGGAAGAAACTTGACGACACTCCCCTTTGACTTTAGAAATAGTGAAATTTTACAAATTTGAGTCCGAGGAGTATTTTAAAACAAGAAACATATCACCATTAATAAAGATCCAACCAATTAAGGTAACATGCAAGTATAAGGTTTTATGAAAATGAAAAATATTTACATTCTCCCCCTCAACACATTTTCGAGAAAAATAATGAAATGTTTGAAAGAGCAAAGTGTTGTCGGAAGATTTGTACTTGCAATGTTTGAAGAAATTTAGATAGAAGAATATTTTTGAATTTTATCAGATTTTTATATTTTTCTATTTTTTTTGATAAATTTATTTACAAAAGAGGTTTTGGTGTTTGACAGGTTTTAAGAATGTGTTAAAGGTTCGTCTAGTTCCTCTGGAGTCAAATACCTCTTTCCAATCTGGTAGATCAAATCAGTAAACCTAGCAGGAGCTAAGGCTTTGGTGAGAAGATCTGCCAGTTGGTGTTCAGTACCCATAAAATATAATTCAACGGTACCCTTTTCCACATGCTCCTTTATGAAATGATATCGAAGATCGATGTGCTTGGACACCGAATGTTGAACAGTGTTACATGATATCGCAATAGCACTTCGATTGTCACAGTACACCGGGATTCTGTCAAATACGTAACCATAGTCCTTGAGTTGTGTTCTCATCCAAATGACTTGAGCACAACACGTAGACATGGCTACATATTCTGCTTCAGTTGAGGACAACGATGTACAATCCTGTTTCTTCGATTACCATGACACCAATTTATCACCAAGGAATTGCAAACCACCTGAAGTACTTTTTTGAGAGTCTAAGCATCCTGCATGATCAGCATCTGAAAATGCGATTAGTTCAAAACCAGAATCCTTCGGATACCAGATCCCGAAATTAATGGTTCCCTTGACGTATCAGAGGATTCTTTTAGCCTCAGAGAGGTGTTTCTCAATTGGTCTCGACTGATAACGGGAGCAAAGATATACAGAAAATACAATGTCAGGTCTACTGGTTGTTAGATACATGAGAGACCCAATGATACTTTGGTATTTGGTAGGGTCAACCAATTTCCTATGTAAATCAGCGTCCCGTTTTTTGGTGTGTGCCATTGGTGTTGCATAGGTATCACAACTTTGCATTCCATGTTTGTTTAATATTTCAATAGCATTTTTGGACTGACTTAGAAAAATACCACGGGGTGATTGATGAACTTGCAGTCCTAAGAAGAACGTAAGTTCACCCATCATTGACATTTCAAAATGTTTTTTCATTAGTTGTGAAAAAGCGTTTGAGTACGTTTTGTGGGTAGACCCAAAAATGATGTCTTCCACTTAAATTTGAACGATTAAAATATGAGCCCCGTGATATTGAATGAAAAGTGTTGGGTCGACCGATCCTTTAATGAAGTTATTAGCAATGAGAAAGGATGATAATTTGTCATACCACGCCTGAGGGGCTTGTTTGAGACCGTAGAGAGCCTTTTTCAGTTTGTAGACGTGATTCGAGAACTCAGGATCAACAAATCCTTTTGGCTGGCTAGCATATACCGTTTCCTTCAGTTGACCATTCAGAAAAGCAGTTTTAACATCCATCTGATATATAGTGATGTGCATGTGAGCCGCAAATGCCAGAAAAATCTGTACAGCCTCATGACAAGCAACCGGAGCAAATGATTCTTCAAAGTCAATACCCTCTTCCTGTCTATAACCCTTAGCCACCAGACGTGACTTATTTCGAATAACCGTACCCTCAGCATCTAACTTGTTTTTCCAAATCCATTTTAGACCAATGACGTAGACCCCTGTTGGTCTTACAACCAATTCCCATACTTCAAGACGTTTAAACTGATTTAGTTCTTCTTGTATGGATTCAATCCAATTGTCATAAGTCATTGCTTCTTTAATGTTTTTAGGCTCAGATTGACAAACGGTAAGTGCATAAATGCAGTGTTCACCGTCAGTCTGAAGGCGTTGTCTAGTTACGACTAGTTGGTTCGGGTTTCCAATAATGTTCACAAGAGGATGGTCTTTAGTCCAACGATGTGTGGATGGTTGATGTTGATATACATTATGCAAATTAGGTGGATTCAAATGACTTGTAGATGATTCCGCAACATCAGAAGTTGCAGGTTCATTAGCGAAGGGGTTAAAGAACGCATTTGGATCATAATCTACTAGTGTAGGTACATCATGATTCAGAAGATCATCAGTTGTTTCAGCGTCATTGGATGCAGTTTGTTCGGCTGTTGTTGTAGAATCAATTGGAGGTGCTTCAGCAACAGTAGTTGTTGTTTCAGGTGTATCAGGGATTGGATTAATATCAGGTTGAGCAGCAGAAACATTTGATACATCTGGAGCACGTTGATCAATCTCATCACGAAATAGAGGAGCAAATAGTTGTTCCATTTGACGATGAGTAAGCTGTAATCTTGGTTCAGCTGATGATGGGATTCGGGGGAAGTTTAGACGGTTATGTCCGGGTTCCAAGCTGTTTTGCTCAGAAGCCATATCAGTAAGTTCATCAAAATGAGCATGAATCATTTCCATAATCTCCCTTGTACGATGATTCCAGATCCGGTATCCTTTTGATTTTTCACAGTATCCAACGAAGACTCCAATGTTAGTTTTAGCCTTGAGCTTTCCAAAGTCATCACGATCATTGTTCGGGTAACAGAGAGCACCAAATACATGAAAGTTTTTGAGATTCGGTTTTCAGTTATGGATAAGCTCATAAGGTGTTTTGTTGTGACGTTTGGTTATCATAGAACGGTTTTGAGTGTAGCATGCAGTTGACACGGCTTCAGCCCACAAGTAATCTGGAAGTTTGGCATTTATCAACATCGTTCTTGCAGCTTCCACTAGCGTACGGTTTCATCGTTCAAAAACTCCATTTTTTTATGGTGTTCGTGCAATTGATGTTTGATGCTCAATTCTCACTTTCTCATAGTATTCGCGAAGGGTATGATTTACAAATTTTGTTCCTTTGTCTGTTCTGATTTGTCTGACTGTGTTCCGGAGCTGAACTTGAATTTTCGTGAGAAAGGTGATGATCATTGGTGGAGCTTGATCTTTACTTTGAAGAAAATAAACCCAAGTCCATCTTGAGTAGTCATCAACGATTACAAGAATGTAGCATTTTCCATTAATCGTTTGCACGCGCATCGGGCCACACAAATCCATGTGAAGAAGATGAAGTACATGCTGAGAGCTGTGTTCCAACTTTGAAGGAAAGTGAGAACGAGTGCTTTTCCCTTGTTCACATGCTGAGCATAGATGATCTTTAGAATACCGAAACCTTGGATGACCTTTAACTAGTTTATATCGTGCAAGATTGGTTATGGTTTGAAAGTCCTAGTGTGAAAGACGACGGTGCCAAGCCAGATTTTGTAGATGTTGACTTAGAAAGTAGACAGATGGGAGATGAAGCAATCATGTCTTGCATTGAGATTGTGTAAAGACTTGATGTGTGCTTTCCAAACATAAGATCGTTTCCTTGTAGATCACAAATGAAGCAAGTTTTCTCCCTAAAAGAAACTTCCAGATCTCCATCACAAAATTGACCGGTGAAAATATATTGTGACCGAGACCTTCCACATAATAAACCCTGCTAATTTCGATGTTCCATTGATGTAATCTTAGTAGCCCATGATAGGCTGCGAAGTGATCATTTCCAAACCTGACAGCGCCTGATGAACTTTGAGACAAAGTTTGATAACAGTTGAGATTGCACATCATGTGCCGAGAACATCCTCTATCAACAATCCACGAGGATGATCTATATCCCTGCATTACACCGCACAGACGACACAGGTGGAATAGAAGTAGAGGTACAACCCAGAAGAGTTAGAGGGTTCCATTACGATTACAGTTGAAAACACATTTTAATGATTTTAGGAAACCATTTAAAGCACGGTGTATTTTGTAACCATCTCTGCCAAGTTGATAAGGTTTTAAAATGTATATTTTTTAGGGGTCGTTTAAGCCCTTATTTGATCACTTTTGTATCCGTTATTACTTAATATCGTTCCTTTTCACTTTTAGGTCTCTTGAAGGCAAATTGCTGGAATGGCACTTATTTGGACGAAAAGGTGTGGATATACGAAGAAAATGGCCAAAGTCAAGAATCAAGACACTCAAGCTGCTGAAATACAAGGGGGCGGTGTCGGTGTTATCTGTGACGCCGTGAGCACTTTTGTGACGGCTCACCGTAGCCAAATTGCTTATTTACAAGTGACGGTGTCAGGGGCTTTAAAAAGAGTAGGTCGTCGCAACTCAGACGGCCTAGATTTGATCCAGACGGCGTCAGAGGCTGAAAAGGACGGCATCACAAGCATAAGGTGACGCCGTCGCAAGACTAACATGGCCAAGACGAAACCCTAATGACGGCGACCCGACGGCGTCACAAATCATAAGGTGACGCCGTCGCGAATGTAATCTTATATATAGAATCCGAATTTTTCAGTTTTAAGTGTGTAGTCTTTTGGAGTAAAAACCTAAACCGAACCAAGGCTGTCTTGTACAGTATTTTAGGGTTCCAAACCCTATCTTACACCAAGATAAGTGCTTTACTTCATTAATTCAATTATGTCTTCAATTATTTGTGTGTATGCTTGCATGTTCTCCATGTCCGGCTAATTTACTTGTGTGTTTGCTTAGGGAATATGAAACTTAACTATTGAATATTGATTGGTTGTCTCTTATCTTAATTGTTAATGATCTAGTAATGCGATAGGTCATTCGTTGTGTAGTTAATGCTTGATTAATCTTTGTGAACCTTAGACTATAACACCTAGAGTAGTTGTAGGCTAAACCATCCAAAGAGTACCTTAGAGTTAGAGTTTATAAATCCTAGAGATTTTGTAGACGAAACCCTTTGGTAGTTTCAAAGAGTTAGGGATAAACGCATACCCTACGACCTTAGACACACAACGCAATTAAGAATAAGGACGTGTAGGGGTGTTAATCGGGTCAACCCGACCCGATAAGCCTCTATCGGGTCGGGTTGAATCGGGTTTCGACCTTTAGAAATATAACCCGCAACCCGACCCTATAAGAAATCGGGTTATCGGGTTCGGGTCTAATCGGATCGGGTCGGGTCTAACCCGACACCCCTACACCTAAACCGATAAAACCCTAACCCGACCCGACCCTATAAGACTATCCGGTTTATCGGGTTGACCCGATAAACCCGATAAGCTAAGTTGGACCCGAATCAACCCGACCCTATAAGGCCTTATCGGGTTCGGGTCGGGTCGGGTCGACCCATTTGACACCCCTAACTTTCATGTATTTGGTGCTCTCTGTTACCCGAACAATGATCGTGATGACGTTTGTTGTGACGTTTGGTTATCATAGAACGGTTTTGAGTGTAGCATGCAGTTGACACGGCTTCAGCCCACAAGTAATCTGGAAGTTTGGCATTTATCAACATCGTTCTTGCAGCTTCCACTAGCGTACTGTTTCATCGTTCAAAAACTCTATTTTTTATGGTGTTCAGTGCAATTGATGTTTGATGCTCAATTCTCACTTTCTCATAGTATTCGCGAAGGGTATGATTTACAAATTTTGTTCCTTTGTCCGTTGATTTGTCTGACTGTTCGGAGCTGAACTTGAATTTTCGTGTGAAAGGTGATGATCATCTGTGGAGCTTGATCTTTACTTCGATTACAAGAATGTAGCATTTTCCATTAATCGTTTGCACGCGCATCGGGCCACACAAATCCATGTGAAGAAGATGAAGTACATGTTGAGAGCTGTGTTCCACCTTTGAAGGAAAGTGAGAACGAGTGCTTTTCCCTTGTTCACATGCTGAGCATAGATGATCTTTAGAATACCGAAACCTTGGATGACCTTTAACTAGTTTATATCGTGCAAGATTGGTTATGGTTTGAAAGTCCTAGTGTGAAAGACGACGGTGCCACAGCCAAGATTTTGTAGATGTTGACTTAGAAAGTAGACAGATGGGAGATGAAGCAATCATGTCTTGCATTGAGATTGTGTAAAGACTTGATGTGTGGTTTCCAAACATAAGATCGTTTCCTTGTAGATCACAAATGAAGCAAGTTTTCTCCCTAAAAGAAACTTCCAGATCTCCATCACAAAATTGACCGACTGAAAATAGATTGTGACCGAGACCTTCTACATAATAAACCATGCTAATTTCGATGTTCCCATTGATGTAATCTTCGTAGCCCATGATAGCTGCGAAGTGATCATTTCCAAACCTGACAGTGCCGATGAACTTTGAGACAAAGTTTGATAACAGTTTGAGATTGCCTGTCATGTGCCGGGAACATCCTCTATCAACAATCCTGAGGATGATCTATATCCCCGCATTACACACAGGAGCGCACGGTGGAATAGAAGTAGAGGTACAACCCAAAGAGTTAGAGGGTTCCATTACAGATTCTGAGTTGAAAACACATTTTAATGATTTTAGGAAACCATTTAAAGCCTGGTGTATTTTGTAACCATCTCTGCCAAGTTGATAAGGTTTTAAAATGTATCTTTTTGAGGGGTCGTTTAAGCCCTTATTTGATCACTTTTGTATCCGTTATTACTTAATATCGTTCCTTTTCACTTTTTAGGTCTCTTGAAGGCAAATTGCTGGAATGGCACTTATTTGGACGAAAAGGCGCGGATATACGAAGAAAATGGCCAAAGTCAAGAATCAAGACACTCAAGCTGCTGAAATACAAGGGGACGGTGTCAGGTGTTATCTGTGACGCCGTCGGAGCACTTTTGTGACGGCTCGAGCCAAATTGCTTATTTACAAGTGACGGTGTCGGCTTTAAAAGAGGGTCGTCGCAACTCGACGGCCTAGATTTGATCCAGACGGCGTCGGAGGTGAAAAGGATCGGCATCACAAGCATAAGGTGACGCCGTCGCAAGACTAACATGGCCAAGACGAAACCCTAATGACGGCGACCCGGCGGCGTCACAAATCATAAGGTGACGCCGTCACAAATGTAATCTTATATATAGAATCCGAATTTTTCAGTTTTATGTGTGTAGTCTTTTGGAGTAAAAAACCTAAACCGAACCAAGGCTGTCTTGTACAGTATTTTAGGGTTCCAAACCCTATCTTACACCAAGATAAGTGCTTTACTTCATTAATTCAATTATGTCTTCAATTATTTGTGTGTATGCTTGCATGTTCTCCATGTCCGGCTAATTTACTTGTGTGTTTGCTTAGGGAATATGAAACTTAACTATTGAATATTGATTGGTTGTCTCTTATCTTAATTGTTAATGATCTAGTAATGCGATAGGTCATTCGTTGTGTAGTTAATGCTTGATTAATCTTTGTGAACCTTAGACTATAACACCTAGAGTAGTTGTAGGCTAAACCATCCAAGAGTACCTTAGAGTTAGAGTTTATAAATCCTAGAGATTTTGTAGACGAAACCCTTAGGTAGTTTCAAAGAGTTAGGGATAAACGCATACCCTACGACCTTAGACACACAACGCAATTAAGAATAAGGACGTGTAGGGGTGTTAATCAACCCGACCTGGATAAGCCTCTATCGGGTCAGGTTGAATCGGGTTTCGACCTTTAGAAATATAACCCGCAACCCGACCCTATAAGAAATCGGGTTATCGGGTTCGGGTCTAATCGGGTCGGGTCGGGTCTAACCCGACACCCCTACACCTAAACCGATAAAACCCTAACCCGACCCGACCCTATAAGACTATCGGGTTTATCGGGTTGACCCGATAAACCCGATAAGCTAAGTTGGACCCGAATCAACCCGACCCTATAAGGCCTTATCGGGTTCGGGTCGGGTTCGGGTCGGGTCGGGTCGACCCATTTGACACCCCTAACTTTCATGTATTTGGTGCTCTCTGTTACCCGAACAATGATCGTGATGACGTTTGTTGTGACGTTTGGTTATCATAGAACGGTTTTGAGTGTAGCATGCAGTTGACACGGCTTCAGCCCACAAGTAATCTGGAAGTTTGGCATTTATCAACATCGTTCTTGCAGCTTCCACTAGCGTACGGTTTCATCGTTCAAAAACTCTATTTTTTTATGGTGTTCGTGCAATTGATGTTTGATGCTCAATTCTCACTTTCTCATAGTATTCGCGAAGGGTATGATTTACAAATTTTGTTCCTTTGTCTGCTGATTTGTCCACTGTGTTCCGGAGCTGAACTTGAATTTTCGTGAGAAAGGTGATGATCATTGGTGGAGCTTGATCTTTACTTTGAAGAAAATAAACCCAAGTCCATCTTGAGTAGTCATCAACGATTACAAGAATGTAGCGTTTGCCATTAATCGTTTGCACGCGCATCGGGCCACACAAATCCATGTGAAGAAGATGAAGTACATGCTAAGAGCTGTGTTCCAACTTTGAAGGAAAGTGAGAACGAGTGCTTTTCCCTTGTTCACATGCTGAGCATAGATGATCTTTAGAATACCGAAACCTTGGATGACCTTTAACTAGTTTATATCGTGCAAGATTGGTTATGGTTTGAAAGTCCTAGTGTGAAAGACGACGGTGCCACAGCCAAGATTTTGTAGATGTTGACTTAGAAAGTAGACAGATGGGAGATGAAGCAATCATGTCTTGCATTGAGATTGTGTAAAGACTTGATGTGTGCTTTCCAAACATAAGATCGTTTCCTTGTAGATCACAAATGAAGCAAGTTTTCTCCCTAAAAGCAACTTCCAGATCTCCATCACAAAATTGACCGACTGAAAATAGATTGTGACCGAGACCTTCCACATAATAAACCATGCTAATTTCGATGTTCCCATTGATGTAATCTTCGTAGCCCATGATAGCTGCGAAGTGATCATTTCCAAACCTGACAGTGCCGATGAACTTTGAGACAAAGTTTGATAACAGTTTGAGATTGCCTGTCATGTGCCGGGAACATCCTCTATCAACAATCCTGAGGATGATCTATATCCCCTGCATTACACACAGACGACACAGGTGGAATAGAAGTAGAGGTACAACCCAAAGAGTTAGAGGGTTCCATTACAGTTACAGTTGAAAAACACATTTTAATGATTTTAGGAAACCATTTAAAGCCTGGTGTATTTTGTAACCATCTCTGCCAAGTTGATAAGGTTTTAAAATGTATCTTTTTGAGGGGTCGTTTAAGCCCTTATTTGATCACTTTTGTATCCGTTATTACTTAATATCGTTCCTTTTCACTTTTTAGGTCTCTTGAAGGCAAATTGCTGGAATGGCACTTATTTGGACGAAAAGGCGCGGATATACGAAGAAAATGGCCAAAGTCAAGAATCAAGACACTCAAGCTGCTGAAATACAAGGGGACGGTGTCAGGTGTTATCTGTGACGCCGTCGGAGCACTTTTGTGACGGCTCAGTAGCCAAATTGCTTATTTACAAGTGACGGTGTCAGGCTTTAAAAGAGTAGGTCGTCGCAACTCAGACGGCCTAGATTTGATCCAGACGGCGTTAGAGGCTGAAAAGGACGGCATCACAAGCATAAGGTGACGCCGTCGCAAGACTAACATGGCCAAGACGAAACCCTAATGACGGCGACCCGGCGACGTCACAAATCATAAGGTGACGCCGTCGCGAATGTAATCTTATATATAGAATCCGAATTTTTCAGTTTTAAGTGTGTAGTCTTTTGGAGTAAAAAACCTAAACCGAACCAAGGCTATCTTGTACAGTATTTTAGGGTTCCAAACCCTATCTTACACCAAGATAAGTGCTTTACTTCATTAATTCAATTATGTCTTCAATTATTTGTGTGTATGCTTGCATGTTCTCCATGTCCGGCTAATTTACTTGTGTGTTTGCTTAGGGAATATGAAACTTAACTATTGAATATTGATTGGTTGTCTCTTATCTTAATTGTTAATGATCTAGTAATGCGATAGGTCATTCGTTGTGTAGTTAATGCTTGATTAATCTTTGTGAACCTTAGACTATAACACCTAGAGTAGTTGTAGGCTAAACCATCCAAAGAGTACCTTAGAGTTAGAGTTTATAAATCCTAGAGATTTTGTAGACGAAACCCTTAGGTAGTTTCAAAGAGTTAGGGATAAACGCATACCCTACGACCTTAGACACACAACGCAATTAAGAATAAGGACGTGTAGGGGTGTTAATCGGGTCAACCCGACCCGATAAGCCTCTATCGGGTCGGGTTGAATCGGGTTTCGACCTTTAGAAATATAACCCGCAACCCGACCCTATAAGAAATCGGGTTATCGTTCTCGGGTCGGTCCAACCACACCCCTACACCTAAACCGATAAAACCCTAACCCCAGGCGGACCCTATAAGACTATCGGGCTTATCGGGTTGACCCGATAAACCCGATAAGCTAAGTTGGACCCGAATCAACCCGACCCTATAAGGCCTTATCGGGTTCGGGTCGGGTTCGGGTCGGGTCGGGTCGACCCATTTGACACCCCTAGACGTGACAATTCAACCATCAATAGGAGATAATTAAGGAGTAATAAAACCTGAGTAAACACATCTTTAAATCATCATACGAGCACACAATAATTAGACATAAACTACCCTCACCTTAGTTAATTAGATAATAGAGTAATCGGTAGAAATACCAACCCCCCAAATCCAAACCCCGAGATTCGTACATTTCCATTTCCTAAAAAACATAAAAAGATAAAAAATAATCTTCCTCAACCCCAACCTTAGCGTAGTAACTCCTCACTAGCATTCCTATTCCCCTAGAGAACGATATCAATTCCCGTGGCTTAGCCTAATACTACACTACAACGATTAGGTTCACTGCCTAGGGTGTTGAAAAACTTGCTCGAAGAAAAGGAAGTTCCTTTGACCCCGAACGACGCGTGTAGCGTTATCACAAGTCCAACTTGTTTTAGCTTTGGTCTTAGTGAATGCACTAGGTGATATTTTCTTCCTAGGAGGCGAAGTGGGTTCTATGGGTACATCAATGATCGTAGCAGAAACACTAGAGGGCGGTTTACCTAGCACATATTTAGATGCATTAGTGGGCCTAGAGGTAATTCGTTGTCTATTGTTCCGCTTACGAGATAAAATAGCATTAGCAACACATTTATCATGACAACTAGAAAACATACTTTTATGACAACCAACACAAGATGCTTCAAACATAACATTCAAAGTACTTAAAGATTCAGCATTCGTTACATCACTTTTTCTATTACATTTGTTTAACGCAATGTCTAAAGTGGGTGAAACTTGAGTGTTATTTGGAGTCCTAAAGTGTTCTTCTACTTCAGAGATCTTTATTGTTCTTCTCTTACGTTGCAACTGCCTATTCTTCCTGGTTTTGCTCTTAAGCTGTGAAGTGCTAATGTTGCAAAAAGAAGCAATTATTCCTGTATCAGTGGAAGGAAGCACATTAGTATCTTGTGGTTTGTCATTAGACGTTCTAGTGTCAATTTTAAGCATTCTAGGTGCAAGAAACTTCGTGTTACTATACTTAACTAGTTCATACTTTCCTAGCTTTTCTTTCAACTCAACTATAGTGTGTAACAAATCTTGATTTTCTGAGCGAATGTTTCCACTAACGTTTAAGAATTCTTTAGTGTATGCAAGATGATGATCAAGTTCTTGTGATGCTTCAGCACGAACCATATTCGGTTTTGACTTTGGCAATTTCTTGTTCATATTTTGAAATTTGACATTTTAAAGACACGTTTTCATCATCCAGTTGTTCTATTTTTGGATCAAAAGATTTTGAACGCAACTGGTTGTTTTTTTTTTTTTTTTGCAAAACAAGTTCTCGAGTTTGACAATCTTTTTGACACCATTGAAGACGATGTTTTGCATTCGAAAGCTCATTTAACAATCGCTCATTTTCAATTTTTAAAGGCTCGATTTGTGACACATTATCGTTATTCTCAACATTATCAACAGAGTCAACAGAATCAAAAGCAATATAATCAAATGCATATGCAATAGAATGTAAGAACACAACATTTATGGTATCAGCACAGATAACATCTTCCAAGAGTCGGTCAACATGATTTCTTAACATTTTTTTTGCGTTTAGTATTTGAAATCGATGTTTCTGTTTTCTCGAAAACTGTTTTCATAAGTCCAATCTCTTTCTGAAGTTCCCGTTCCCAATATATTGCACACATTTTTAGATTTCGAACATGTGGTAAAAGCCCTTTCTGAAAAATATTCCTTTGTTTTCGCACAAATGGCGATTGAAAATGTTCAACTTTTATTTCAGAATTAACTTCAATTGCATGTTCCAAAAAAACACAATAATTAGACATAGACTACCCTCACCTTAGTTAATTAGATAATAGAGTAATTGGTAGAAATACCAACCCCCCAAATCCAAACCCCGAGATTCGTACCTTTCCATTTCCTAAAAAACATAAAAAGATAAAAAATAATCTTCCTCAACCCCAACCTTAGCGTAGTAACTCCTCACTAGCATTCTTATTCTCCTAGAGAACGATATCAATTCCCGTGGCTTACCCTAATACTACACTACAACGATTAGGTTCACTGCCTAGGGTGTTGAAAAACTTGCTCGACGAAAAGGAAGTTCCTTTGACCCCGAACGACGCGCTGCGTAAGCGTATCAAATTTTTGGCGCCACTGCCGGGGAATAGAATAGCTAGTTAGGAGTCCACTTCACTTAGGTTTCTTTGCTTGATTCCTATCAAGTAAATTTTTCTCATTTTTAGCTTTCTCGTAGTCTATCCCCCTTCTTCGTGACCTTTGTTACTAAACCCCATCATTTTTCATTATGGAAGGTGATAACCCACCACCATTCATCAACCTACCACCAAATGGCCCGCCAAGAGCCCGTACTCTTGGTGAATACTCGAGACCAAGCCACCTAGGCTATAGAAACACCATTGAGCTTCCCGACCAAGCCCAAACTACGGCCCTGCGATCCGACACCATCCGGTTGGTGCAAAACGGATGTGCATTCCATGGACTTCGTTCCGAAGATCCTAATCAGCATCTTAAGGATTTCCTTAAAATTGTCGATTCCATCGACCTCGATGCTACTACTCGGAGACCAGCGTCTGCGTCTCTTCAAATTCTCTCTACGGGACCAAGCTAGTAATTGGCTTGAGCGACTTCCCGCCGGCTCCATCTCAAGTTGGGATGATCTCACCTTTCGCTTCCTTGCTCAATTTTTCCCACCGGGGAGAACCACTAAGCTTAGGAATGACATCTTGATGTTCCAACAACATCAAGGTGAATCTCTCTACGAAGCATGGACTCGATTCAAGGACTTACTCCATAAAGTCCCTCATCACGGCATTGATCTTTGGCTTCAAGTCCAACTCTTCTATGATCATGTCAACTTCCCACTAAGCGATCCATTGACCAAGCGGCCGGTGGAAAACTTAGTGATCTCACCGCGGAAGAATCGTGGGGTATAATAGAGGACCTTGCTCTCTATGACAACGAAAGTTGGAATGACCCCCGTGAGTTGCCCAAAACCGTTAAGGCAATCTCCTTGCCTCCAATTGACTCACAATCTTCCGACCGTAGGATGCTCGAGCTTGAAGATCAAGTAAAATTCCTAATGAGCTCCTACGAAAATCCTAAGTCCTCACATCAAGTGAATAAAATCACTCTACCTTGTCAATTATGTAGTGGTCCCCATGACACTCGTGATTGCGCAAGACTCCCCGAACAAGCTTTTGCGAACTACGCCTCCACGCATACCGACGGAGCGGGAGAGAAGTGGTACACTTTCAAGCCCGAACAAAACAACTTAGGAAATTCTTACAACCCCTCATGGAGAAATCACCCTAACCTTAAGTGGAACCAAAACTCAAGCACACCCCAAAGCTCATCTAGTCCACCTAATAGGTTCAATTCTCTAAACACCGGGAACCCCACTAGTCTTGAGGCAATTGCATCTAGATTCATGTCATCCCAAGAAACTCGATTGGCTAAGCTTGAAGCCGATTTTAAGCAAAGACAAGGCGAGATGACAAACAAGCTTGATGCCCTCTTAAAAGCCTTTAATGACCGAGAAATTGGAGCACTCCCAAGTGATACTATAAAGAACCCAAAAGTGAGTTCGATTTCATCGACTTCATGTTCTTGCTCACCATGGGAGAATGCACATGCATGCCCCTCACACCCAACGGTTCACTCGGTAAATGCTATCAACAAGGGTTCCAAGCAATCCAAAATGAGGTACCAAGGCCCTGCACCATTGGTAGAACCTACTCTTGAGAAACCCGTCAATCAAGAACCCAAACCTAATCTAGAGGAGGAGTACAAGGACCTCCAACAAGAAAAACCGGTTTTTGAAGTCTTAGCTCATTCACCTTATTATAATGCTTTAAAAGAAAAGTATGAGTTAGAACTTAAACTTGGAAAACATGGGTCCGATTTTGTGCGAAATAATTTACCTAAGAAATTAGACGATCCCGGGCTATTTACTCTTCCGTGTAGGCTTGGAACTTCCAAACCTCTCGATGCTCTAGCCGACTTAAGATCATGCATCAATCTTGTTCCGTTGTCGCTCCATAGAAGCCTTAACTTAGGTAAGATAGAACCAACGGAAAACATCTTAGGTCTTGCGGACGGTAGTGTTGCATATCCGGTAGGGATAATCAAAGAAATGGTAGTACACGTAGGAGAATTGACTCTTTTGGCCGACTTCCATGTGTTAGACATGAATAAGGACTCGACATGCCCATTGCTAGTAGGAAGAGGATTCTTAGCTACCGCTAGCGCAATCATTGATTGTAAGATGTCCAAAATAGTGGTAGGAGAGGGAGTGCTAGGTCAATTTACGATGTCAAAAAGCACACCTACTACAAGGAGGAGGAACTCCCACATGAGATTAGGTTGGATAGAGCGCCATCTAGATACGGACCTTGGATAGATAAGAATTTCATAGGTCCCCAACAACCTTTCTACCTTGATGAAGCCTTTACTAGTAAAGCAACTTTCCAAGAAAAAGAAATGGCTAGGGACATGGAAGTGAACCCGTTCGAAGACACCTTAGTATTTAGGAAGATGACCAAGTTTCTAGGAAGCTTACCCGTCAACCTAGTCATGAATAAGTGGAAAGTTGAGAGCAATAAGCCTGAACATAAATGGGATTGGGATAGACCGCCTAGTGATGGTAATGGAGAGTGGCACATTAGGATAACAATCTATGATCCCGATGGAGAGAAGTTTGAAAAGGCATATCGAACCAAACGTACTACTAGGAACTTGAATGATAAGTTTGATCCTTATGACATTGTTAAGGATAGGCTTACTTATATCGGTACGTAGGAGCACGACTACAAGTCTAGTTACAAAACTCATAAATAAAGAAAAGCGCTTCGTGGGAGGCAACCCATGCTTAATTGTTTGCTTGTTTGTGTCATATATCTTTTATCGATTGTCTAGTCTCATGTTTAAATTTGCAAAAATGCTTTTATTTGTTTTTAACCTCGTCTTAATAACATATAAAGGTATTTTACATAAAGGATAAGTGTAGGGAGGATTACACACGTTTTCAAAAGAAATGTAAACATGAGAATAACAATTAATTAAAAGATATGCATGTGTGTTTGTTCGAGTCAAATGTTTGTATCGAGTCATAATGGATGCTTTGCAGAAATTTTTTCCAGATTTTAAAGATGTAAATTTTCCAGAATTTTTTCCAGAAAATCGCAGACTAGTTTTTGTCAGGATAACTTGACGGCGTCAGGATCGCAACCTGACAAGGAGCAAAACAACAGATTACTTTTTCTCGTTTTCTGAGATACTTATAAATTTTGGAATTTTCCAGGTCTTGATTTTCCAAAATTTCTGTAAACATCCATTCCACAAGCATTATATCCTAGTTTAGTAGAGTCTTATATATATTATTACCGCCGATTTTACGCGAAGGTTTCGTTTGTTTTCTTCAAGTGTGCAGGTTTTATTTATCAAGAAGAAGATACATAAGGTTGGAAGGAGCTTTTCACGCATATATTCTTCTTGGAAAGGATTTAACCAATACTTCACACACGGATCCTACCGAGCTAATCAGGGGAGTATTAGTTTCTTTCGTTTTTTTTTTATTTTTTATTACCTTCTATTATCATAACTTTGATACTTTCGGGGAACATTGGGGACAATGTTCAGTTTAAGTGTAGGGAGGGAAAATAAAACGGGAACTTTGAAACTATGCTTATCCTTGACTATTTGCTTTGTCCAATTGTATTTGTGTAATAAACCATGAGAAAATGTTGGTTAGGGTAATTTTGGCACCAAATTTAAAATTTTTCATGACATATAGGAGTGGGCCATTAGTCTTAACAAAAGCGTCTCACGGATAGGAAATTACATGACTAGCACAAAAACCCTTTACCACCTAAATTCCACCCAAAATGTGAGGATCACCCTTAGATTAGTAGGAATTAAAGCATTCATCTTTAATGCTTAGTGTGTGAATCGGTAGTATAATAGATTCTAGAACTTGTTTTGTGATGCATCCCGAGATCGCTAGTAAGACTACACTTGTGTAGTTAGGAATAACTAAATGATAAGAGGCATTAGGATAACCCTTGTTTGATACCCGTAATATAATTACTTCTTCCACATCGGTTGAGTAATTCCCACCACACCTTTGCGTTGTACTCATCTTTAGTACACGATACCCCTAGTCAACCCCTCAGAGCCTATCCTTTTCGCGGTTCTCGTGATGTTTCGGTTTTCCGGAATATCAATGAAGAGCATTGTTTACACCCCACCCCCAAATGTACACCCAAATCGCCTTAGCCTACCTTGTATGCACTCACTTTTAGTGCATTATTGTTATCACCCTAAAACCCTTAGTTCAATTATCTAGTTGCTTGCATGAGTTGCTAAGTCGAGTCATATCCTTTGTATACAGTTTTGGGATGATTGGGACTCATGGGAAAAGTTAAAGTTTATGAAATGACGGGAAGGGAACGTTAAATTCAAATTCCCTTTATTTGCGTAATAATGTACTCTAAGTGTTTTGATCTTTTCAATTCGGGTCAAATTAGTGTTAGAGTAATAAAAACTCAAGTGTAGGGATGTGCCTATAAATCCCTATCATTTTGATGTTACCGTAGAGGATGGTAGAGTAAAAGTGTATGAAAAAAAAAAACGGAAAAAAAATAGAAAAAGAGAAAAAAATAATAATAGAGTGTTGAAAAAAAAAACGGGCTACCATCCTACATCTATCCTTTAAATTTATGTTTGTGTGTTTCAGTTATCTAGAGTTTAGAGTGTCGAGTCTTGGCTTAGCAACGCCATTCTTCGTATGCTTGTAACATAAAGATTTTTGACTTGCCACCACTAAATGGCCTATCCCACCAAACCCTTTGTTTCCCTACCGTAAGCCTAACATTACAAACCTTTAAAAGACCTCTTTGATAGTCTTTCCTAGGTGCTTACGCCAAAGCGATGGAGGTTTGATCTAGTCTCAAGCTTATGGTAATCTATGTACTAGGACCGGTTAATGAGTGTTTATCTTACATTTCCAACTTGTTATATTTCATATACACCCGAGAGATGTGAGTACCCAAACACCCCATGTGAGGTGCTAGTGTGTAATTTCCGTGCTTGTTATGACTTTTGCGGGGATTATATGTGTTGTGGATTGTTCTAGACCAATGCTTCATGACCCATAACTTATAAATTAATTGGCTAAAAGCACATTTGCTTGAGGACAAGCAAATACCAAGTGTAGGGATATTTGATAAGGTTTTAAAATGTACCTTTTGAGGGGTCGTTTAAGCCCTTATTTGATCACTTTTGTATCCGTTATTACTTAATATCGTTCCTTTTCACTTTTAGGTCTCTTGAAGGCAAATTGCTGGAATGGCACTTATTTGGACGAAAAGGATATACGAAGAAAATGGCCAAAGTCAAGAATCGAGACACTCAAGCTGCTGAAATACAAGGGACGGCGTCAGGTGTTATCTGTGACGCCGTCGAGCACTTTGTGGACGGCTCAAGGTAGCCAAATTGTTATTTACAAGTGACGTGTCAATGCTTTAAAAAGAGTAGGTCGTCGCAACTCGACGGCCTAGATTTGATCCGATGCGACGGCGTCGAGAGGTTGAAGAGGACGTACAAGCATAAGGTGAAGCCGTCGCAAGACTAACATGGCCAAGACGAAACCCTAATGACGGCGACCCGTCGGCGTCACAAATCATAGGTGACGATCGTCGCAATGTAATCTTATATATACAATCCGAATTTTTCAGTTTTAAGTGTGTAGTCTTTTGGAGTAAAAACCTAAACCGAACCAAGGCTTTCTTGTACAGTATTTTAGGGTTCCAAACCCTATCTTACACCAAGATAAGTGTTTTACTTCATTAATTCAATTATGTCTTCAATTATTTGTGTGTATGCTTGCATGTTCTCCATGTCCGGCTAATTTACTTGTGTGTTTGCTTAGGGAATATGAAACTTAACTATTGAATATTGATTGGTTGTCTCTTATCTTAATTGTTAATGATCTAGTAATGCGATAGGTCATTCGTTGTGTAGTTAATGCTTGATTAATCTTTGTGAACCTTAGACTATAACACCTAGAGTAGTTGTAGGCTAAACCATCCAAAGAGTACCTTAGAGTTAGAGTTTATAAATCCTAGAGATTTTGTAGACGAAACCCTTTGGTAGTTTCAAAGAGTTAGGGATAAACGCATACCCTACGACCTTAGACACACAACAAAATTAAGAATAAGGACGCGACAATTCAACCATCAATAGGAGATAATTAAGGAGTAATAAAACCTGAGTAAACACATCTTTAAATCATCATACGAGCACACAATAATTAGACATAGACTACCCTCACCTTAGTTAATTAGATAATAGAGTAATCGGTAGAAATACCAACCCCCCAAATCCAAACCCCGAGATTCGTACCTTTCCATTTCCTAAAAAACATAAAAAGATAAAAAATAATCTTCCTCAACCACAACCTTAGCGTAGTAACTCCTCACTAGCATTCCTATTCCCCTAGAGAACGATATCAATTCCCGTGGGTTAGCCTAATACTACACTACAACGATTAGGTTCACTGCCTAGGGTGTTGAAAAACTTGCTCGACGAAAAGGAAGTTCCTTTGACCCCGAACGATGCGTGTAGCGTTATCACAAGTCCAACTTGTTTTAGCTTTGGTCTTAGTGAATGCACTAGGTGATATTTTCTTCCTAGGAGGCGAAGTGGGTTCTATGGGTACATCAATGATCGTAGCAGAAACACTAGAGGGTGGTTTACCTAGCACATATTTTTGAAGCATTAGTGGGCCTAGAGCTAATTCGTTGTCTATTGTTCCGCTTACGAGATAAAATAGCATTAGCAACACATTTATCATGACAACTAGAAAACATACTTTTATGACAACCAACACAAGATGCTTCAAACATAACATTCAAAGTACTTAAAGATTCATCATTCGTTACATCACTTTTTCTATTACATTTGTTTAACGCAATGTCAAAAGTGGGTGAAACTTGAGTGTTATTCGGAGTCCTAAAGTGTTCATCTACTTCAGAGATCTTTATTATTCTTCTCTTACGTTGCAACTGCCTATTCTTCCTGGTTTTGCTCTTAAGCTGTGAAGTGCTAATGTTGCAAAAAGAAGCAATTATTCCTGTATCAGTGGAAGGAAGCACATTAGTATCTTGTGGTTTGTCATTAGACGTTCTAGTGTCAATTTTAAGCATTCTAGGTGCAAGAACCTTCGTGTTACTAGACTTAACTTGTTCATACTTTCCTAGCTTTTCTTTCAACTCAACTATAGTGTGTAACAAATCTTGATTTTCTGAGCGAATGTTTCCACTAACGTTTAAGAATAATTTAGTGTATGCAAGATGATGATCAAGTTCTTGTGATGCTTCAGCACGAGTCTTTTTGAGCAAATCAAATATGACACCATATTCGGTTTTGACTTTGGCAATTTCTTGTTCATATTTTGAGATTTGACATTTTAAAGACACGTTTTCATCATCCTGTTGTTCTATTTTTCGATCAAAAGATTTTGAACGCAACTGGTTGTTGTTTTTTTTTTTTTGCAAAACAAGTTCTCGAGTTTGACAATCTTTTTGACACCATTGAAGACGACGTTTTGCATTCGAAAGCTCATTTAACAATCGCTCATTTTCAATTTTTAAAGGCACGATTTGTGACACATTATCGTTATTCTCAACATTATCAACAGAGTCAACAGAATCAACAGCAATATAATCAAATGCATATGCAATAGAATGTAATAACACAACATTTATGGTATCAGCACAGATAACATCTTCCAAGAGTCGGTCAACATGATTTCTTAACATTTTTTTTTGCGTTTAGTATTTGAAATCGATGTTTTTGTTTTCTCGAAAACTGTTTTCATAAGTCCAATCTCTTTCTGAAGTTCCCGTTCCCAATATATTGCACACATTTTTAGATTTCAAACATGTGGTAAAAGCCCTTTCTGAAAAATATTCCTTTGTTTTCGCACAAATGGCGATTGAAAATGTTCAACTTTTATTTCAGTATTAACTTCAATTGCATGTTCCAAAAGTTTGATGTCAGACATAAAAGTGTCAAAATATTTTAGAACCTGACATCGTTCAGCTAATGGCTTTATTTCATTAAAAGAAGGTAAAGGACCATTAATTTGTGCAACATTTGGTCGGGGACCATCATTTGAAGAGGACTCGGGAGTTGGTGTGATAACCCAAGGTGTGTTAGAACTATCTTGTTGTGTGACGAAAGTTATGGTTTTTGAATAGTTAAATGGTTTGTTATAAACAACATTTTCTATTTATAACCGACTCTCGTCTTCTGCATCTAATTCCTCAGTACGATTATATTTAACAACACTCATAATTGAGTCATCAATTCTATGTTCTGCATTGTAAACTTGAGGATTTGGTTTGAATGCTCTATGTGAAAAACGTGGTTTGTAATCAGCAAGAATTGGTCCATATCCATCTGGATTTGGTTTAAAAGAAAATTTTTGAATTGTTGTGATTGACTCACCATGTTTGTAAACAACATCTCTAAACTCTTTGATTTCGTGTTGTAAGTCGACAATTTCCTCAAGATAGTCATCTATTTGTTTCCTCGAATGGTTTTTGTATTCACAAAACTGTTTTTGACAAGTTAACAACTCAGACTTGGCTTTTTGAGTTTTCGAAGTGAAAGCGTTAAGTTGTTGTTTATGATCAAATTTTAGTTGTTCTATTTGAGAAAGCAAAGCATTCTTGGAAGCAACTAGATCGCATATCTGTTTTTCCAAAGATTTTTCATTTTGATATGATTTAGCAAAGGCGACTTCAAAACATTTTTCACGTTTCTCTTTTGTTTCAAAAATGTTGAGTTGGAATTTATAGCATTCATTATCCTTAGTCAACAGTGCAATTTTATCTTGCAATTTCTTATTGATGTAATTGCACTTTTTCAGTTGAGATTGGGTGGTCTAAATTAAGTTGGTCATGAGCTCAAGATCTGGATTAGACAAAGGTTCATCTTGTTCAACTTGAGTCTCAACATGATCGTTATTTAGATCCTCAAATATGACCACGGAGTCAACTTGATTATCAATATTAACCATAAGGTCATCTTGATCGTCAAATATAACTACAGGATCTATTTGATTATCGTCAGAATGAGATGTAGAAGATTCATGTTGAACACTCTGAACCGCGTCGGATCTGAGATGTTGGCGGAGATATCAGATCATTAATGAGTAAATTTTGATCCGGTACCTGAAACAAGCCATCAGTGTCATACACTGGGCCTGTGTCACTCATGTGGAGCTCTTGCATGTTTGCCATTAACATCACAGCTGCATTAGCCTGCAAGTCCTCCATGTCATCATCAGAACTGCATTAGCCATGAAGCTCTGTTCCTTGTTGGTAAGTGTTCCACCAGCTTCATCCTTGAGAGCCAAGAGTAAAGCCTCTTTGTGATAAGCGCTGCCTCTTGTCCTCGGCTTTGGGCATGCATTAGCCAGATGACCCTTCTCATTACAGGTATATCATCGGAGACCATTAACCCCAGTCTAATTATTTCCTTGATTAACCACTTGAACCCGTTGTTGTGGAGCACCCATCTTATTCCTTCCATTAACATTAAACCCTTGACCACTATTCATCTGACGACCATTTCCACGATTCTGAACCTCAACCCTTCCATTGTTGACAACAGCTTGATTTATTGTATTGGATGAGGTGCGAGTGCGGTTGTTGGATTTGTTAGCAAATCGGCAGAAGGCTCTTGCAATCATTACAAATCCTTGATTCAATGCATCAAAAGCTTATGCATCTTCATTTGATTCACTGTAGAGTGCTTGATCATTGATGTTGTTGTTTGGAACCAATTGAGTTTCTTGTGATTGTTGTTGTGATGAATCATATGGTGTGATCTGAGCAGTTGGTTGTGGAGGATTTGTGAAGACAGTTGGCAAGGTCGGAAATTGTGGATAACATGCTTGAGCCCACAAAGCAAGAGTTTGATTATCTGGGAGTGAAGGCGAAACAGGGACTCCACGGATGATTCTTTCTTTGTCTACTTCCTTTTGGTGGTGCTTCAAATAGTCATACAACAATCCGTATGTAGCTTGATGAAGATTCTTCTCTTGACGGATGAATGTGACATACTTCTCCCAATCAGGACCAAGACAAATCAGGAACTTTGTGTTGATTGCAATCCTTGGCATAATGATATTATGTTTATCTAACTCATTGATGATATCTGAAAACCGATGATGATATGACTCTAATGTCTCCCCTAGTTCAATCATGAAGTGTTCATATGCTAGGTAGATTTTAGATTCCATGTCTTCTTGATTGAGTTCAGTGCCTTCCATTAGAAGATGAATGTGCTCCCACATTGCTTTAGCAGTCTTCTGAGCATCAACACTATGAAGTATCGGATTGGGTAAACCGAAAAGGATATATTGCACAACAATTTCATCAGCTTCTAAGTGAAGAAGTTGATCAGTAGTAAGTTGATCAAGGCCGACAACGTGGTAACATCATCTCTTGGTGGATTAGCATTTGGATCTCCGGATACAGTAATAGTAGGCATTTGAAAAGGACCTTCAAGGATGACCTTCTTCAAAAACTTACCATGTGGCTTCTTGAGATCACAAAACCTAAAGAACCTTATCACCCATTGATCGTAGTTTCCGGGAGTGAGCATTGCAGGTCTATTAAGGGATCCAGCTTCATGAATGGATTGTTGGCTACTTAAAGCTTCACACATCTTTGCAAACCAAGAGGGTTCCTTTTGGGTTGTGACATTCATAGCATACTTTGCTGGATACTGATGTTGGAAGTAGTTACAATGTTGTACTTGTTGACGAGGGTTAGGTTGAAGCATCTGCAGTGGAAGAGGATTTTCTCCTTGTGGAAAGTACATTTGAGATGGTTGTTGAAGTTGTTGTTGATAGTATTGTTGTTGTTGTTGTTGAGGATACTCATGAGGAAAGTAGCTAGAGTATGGTGGTTGAGACATCTTGAAACTTGTGTTGATGATGGATCTTTGTAGTCGAATGAAACTTTTTTGATGAAGAGACCTTAAGCGTAGAAAGCAGCTTAAGCGTAGAAAGGACCTTACGCGTAGTACCCAACTTACGCGTAGACTTGAAGCTTACGCGTAAACTATAGACAATAGCTAATCTTAAGCGTAAACCAAAGGCTTATGAGTATGAATCTTATGCGTAATACTTCCTTAGGCGTAAGACAAGCTTAGGCGTAAAACTAGGGTTTTACCCACAAAATCCTTTACACTTATCCAAGTGTAAAAGATATCCAAAGTCGAAGTGTTTTCAGGCTTATCAAAGCAAGAAAACACTGAGTAAACCAACGGTTTTGAAGATCAAATGAGGAAATCCTTAGGCGTAGAACTGAGGCTTAGGCGTAGATAGTGGAGTATACGAGTAGAACTAGGGTTTTCTTACGAGTAGAAAGTACCAAAAATAGCCAAAACTGATTTTTATGCCCAAAAGTGTTTTGAAACCTGATTTTTATGATGAAATAGCTTCAATATCACCAAAATAACAAGAAAATTTGAAACTTGATGATCCAAAACAATTTTTCACCTTACGCATAGAAAGAATCATAGGAACAAAATCAAGCTTTAAAACTATTCTTCACACGTAAAGTTTGAAATTTGATGCTAAAAATTTAAACTTTAACACTAAATAAACCTTAAACCTCAAAAATCTTGAGTTTTTAAGTGTAAAATCAAAGCTTTAAGCGTAAGAAAGTTTTGGTACTTAAAACCCACTCGTATGATAGAAACTTCAAAAACAAGTATGTTTCACCCAACTAGATGGCGATTGATACCACTGTTAGGTCACCATAATATAACACAAGCAACAATATGTAAGAAATAATATGAAGATAGATTGGTTGAACTCTAAACAAACACACGTATGAATATTGATAAAGGTTATGCGTAGGTGATATTGCAAAGTGAACAACCAACCTTCTAAGGAAGGTTTACATGAGTTTATATACGGAAGGGAACTAGGGCAACATGTCTAGTCCCTTCCTTACATATTGGGCTTGGGCCAAGGCCTATGGGCTTTCTACATAAGCCTTGCCATTTATAACTAACATAAAAGCCTAGTTTAAGCAACCTATTACAAAATAATTACTAACACTTGAAATACAAGTTAGGAGTGATTCCAACATACCTTTAAAGGATGATGATTAAAGAATATACAATGGGTTTAATTTAGGTGTAGTCATACCATCAAATTTGTAAATTAACAGCATAGTTTATAAGTGAAAGTGATCTTAGCAGTTCATGATTAGCTTTGAACATAAAAGATATGAAGTGTCGAAATTTTGATTTGAAGCTACTTTCATCATCACCTTGGCACTACACTGTTGGCAGCCAATACTCCTTTACCATCCACTTCGCCCCCACCTTCCTAGCCATTATTCCAGAACTTGTAACGTAGAATTCGCTAAGTGCTACAGCCACTACTCTCTTTCTTTTACTGTATGAGACTATTAGGGGTAGTTTGTGGAGATCGCACAAGATACCAATAATTTTTTCAATGTTATAGCACCAATCCAAATGTGTCTCGACTAAGTGTGCATTTCATTGCTTATTGGGTTTATGGGATTGGATATCCAGTTTGGTTTTTCATTCTTTGTTAAACATATTGTTCAGTAATCTCATTAAAAGCATGTTTCATATTCGAGCTTTAGACTACATTGTCAGAATGGGAACATGTTCAAGTGGTCAAGCAGGTAAAATGGGTCAATATAAAATCTCCTAAATCATTTTACTGTAACAAGAAAAATTTCTTGCAATAATATAGTTTTTTTTATCTCCTTAATACTATAACCTCATCTTTATCATCATCATCATTCATTAATTCGTTTTCGCATCATCAGGAATCTAAAACGAGCCCCCACCGGGCGCAGCCCCACGAGGCGACGAAAAGCCCAAAAACTTTTGCAAATTAGTGCGAATACTAATAGAACACAAGAAATACAAAAAAGCCATAGAACAATCAGTATAATCCTCCCCTTGCAAACCCCTATGGCTCATTTTCTGCACAATCCTTAAAGGCACAAATGGCAACTTAGCAATAGTCTTTCCCTCAAACAAATTATTCAAAAACCCGAAAACGACGAATTTTCTACACAATCCTTAAACGGCGTAATGGGACAAACCTTGGTCCCTAAACGGCGGATTCTGCGTTTAAGGTAGCCGGATTCTGGGTTTAAGGATTCTGGGATAGTTTGGGTTGAGATAAAACATACACTGAAGCCGCCTGTTTATAGGTATCTGGGTTATAATTGCCACTTATACTATGGCCAGGAAGGCAATTTGACTGCCTTGTACTTTTTGTTTGAGTTCTATTATAACAGGAACTAATGTTTTATTTCTCTTGCTGAATTACTGGAATACGTAAAGAGTGCTTTTTGTGTTCAATCTTTTGTTTCCTACCAAACATATGATGTGTAAGAAGTGGTCCTATGGAAACAAACCTGAGCTTGCTAAAACAGCATGTCTCTATCATTGATCGTTGTATTTTCTGTCTTCGTGATAAGTTCACCAATACTTTTTAGATCATGTGTATCTGAAACTTGTTGTTCCAAGGCTGTGATTGTTTCTTCTAGTCTTTTAGATTCATTGGTCCGGAGGAAATATAGATTCATTCTACCACACTTCTCATTGGTCTGAAGGAAATATAGATTCAAGTTTGATATAAAAATGAATTATACACATGATATAATTCTTGGTCGCCGGATTCTGGGTTTAAGGTTGCCGGAATCTGGGTTTAAACATGAGGAAGATGAAGATGAAGGGTAATTAACCAAAATAATGAAATGACCATTTTACCCTCATGTGCAAGTCACATGGGGAAATTAACAGACGTTGACTCATAGAAATTTGGTCAAGGGACTTGTCTAGAGTATAAGACATAAGTTTTGGACTCCCCACGATGATAAATGCAAGGTTTGTCCCATTACGATGCGCAGTGACAAGTTTAGGGACCAACGGTGTATTTTAGTCAAAATTTAATGAGAAAATTAATTAGTTAGTTGGTTAATAATGGTAAAACAGACATTTAAAAAAATAAGATTTTTTTTATATTAATATTTTTCAATTGTGTATTTAGGTCGTTGTTAATTATTTTTGAATAGATGAAGTAGTATACATATGTGATGAAAACTGCTAAATCTAAAGTTGACTTTTTTTGTGTCTATCGTTTTCCAAAATTGAAAACTGGGTCAAGTATGTGATAGGAAGTTTCTTAGGAGACTTTTTGCACACGCCTACATACCTTATTGATTGTCGTTTTATCATTGAGTAAATTACAAAGATGGTCCCTATGGTTTTTGTTGACTTTCACTCTTTGTCCTTTAACTTTTTTTTTACATAGATAGTCCTTAACTCGGAAGCCCTTAACACTAAGAATCCCTTTTACCAAAGGGCGTCAGCTTTGGCTCTTAAAAGCTCCTCATGTGCCTTGCACATGAGGGTAGGATCGTCTTTTTAGTCTTCTTCCTCCCAAAACAGACACCCACTTCCAGATTTATCCCCAACTTTCTTTACTCTCCTTCCTGCCAAAACAAACACCCACTGTCCATGAACTACATGAACATTTCATATCTCTTTTTACACCACCACTAATCTCCGGTGGCCACACCATCGTCCCACCACCGGCCACCAACAAACATAAAAAGCCTAACCATATATCATAGGTTAAACAGAAGCGGGAAGTTAAAGGCACATAACATATGGCACATGCATTGTCATATGTTGTGGTTGAAAAATGGTCAGGAATGCAGGATGGGTAATGGGTCAAAAGCAGAATCCGTGGGTGACTAAAAAACTACATGTGGACCTCATTGCAAAACATAAGTTAGAATAACAACAATCATCAATAAGAACATACCTAAGCAAGCCAACAGATTTATCAAAGCAATATAACGCAAAAGCTTCATAACAACCCCTTGATTATTTCATAGTTGGATACAACATATGAATCATATGGTAACAAAAACTGTCCACAAACGCCTAGATACGGATCTCAAGTCTTGGAAAATTGAGTTCTTTACTGCCAATGTCTAATTTAAAGCCACCCCCAAGCATCTAAAGCAGGAATTGTTCGGCATCTTTGTTCATACTTTCATTTTTTTCATTTCTGTGACATCAACTTCATCGGTTTGGTAACTTCAGGAGTTTTTTTTAATTGGAACCCTCGACCTTCCATAATCAGCACCAATCATCCCTGAAATTGTATCCATTGATGCGCCAGACTTTTTTGGCTTAGACCGAGAAGTAACCTTTGTAGGCTCATTTTGTAAGGTCCTTGACCTTGCATAAGCAACACCATTTGCACCAGTAACTGTACCCATTGAACGAGCTGGTGATACAGGTGCAACAGTCAATCCTTAATCAAATACTGGTCTATCATCATTTGAAGAGCTTCCCAGCATATGATATAGTATTTCACAGGCGTTGTATAAATCGTGGCCTGCTTCTATATAGGCATTAGGCAGACGCCGTGTCATCTTTCAGATCTGGGTTAAGGGTTTCAATTGAGATGATGATTGGGTTAGAAGTGGTTTTGTAGGCGGTGGATGTTTTATTAGTTTATTATATATTTGTTAGGTGGGTTAAATTGAAAAGACCATTATACCCTCATGTGCCTTGAACATGAGTAACTCTTAACGGTCAAATTGACGCCATTTGGTCAAAGGACCGTGAGTGTTAAGAGTTTCGGAGTTAGCGACTATGTGTGCAAAAAAAAAGGTCATCGGACTGGGGTCAGGGTGTTTCCGTCAATCTACACATTTTTTGCGGAATTTGTGTAAATTGTGAGTTAGATGGTACAAGGTGTGAAAAGCTTTACGGTTCAAAGAAGAAAAACAAAGAAAAATCCAGCCGACTAGTTGTATATTTTAGCGAGCATGCACCACGAGTACTATAAGTCAACTCTAAATATCACTTAAAACAAAGAAAAAACCAGGCCAACTAGTTGTATGGTTTTATTCTACAAGTCAACTCTAAATATCACTAACAACAAAGAAAAACCAGACCTAAGTAGTTGTATATATCATTAAAAACTGGGTATTGCTTAAAATTAAGAAAACCTTTTTAAATATCACTTGTACATCATTATATCAACTCTAAATATTTTCATTTCATTGATCTCTTAGGCTAGACACAGTGGCGAACTAGTTCGTCGGTGTCACATCAGCTTACTCTCTCCGACGATCTGACGACGACCTAGTTGCTACAGTGGTGACCTAGTTCTTTTTTTTTTTTTTTTTTTTTTAATTCAAATATTTTTAAAAACAAAATTAAACTTCATTAATAAAAATACTTAACATTACAACAATAATTAAAAACTTAAACTAATAAGCGTGAGCGTTACAATACTTATTAAAAGCGCAACTTACTAATCTAAGTTGTAGCGTTGTTTGATTCTTTGCCTTAAGTTGTTCAAGTTCTTGTAGTTGTTGTGCGGGCATATTTGTGTCGAGGGGTGTGTTGTAGAAAATTAAATCTTGCGTCCGGTTTGATTGTGCCGCCAATGCAAGGCTGGCGACGTTGGAGCTCAAGTTTCTCCCTTTTAAACTCCTCGGCTCGCCTTGCCCTTGCCTCTGCAAGCTCCATCTCTTTGCCTTCAACTTTATGTATTCCTCTTCCATATTCTTGTTTTTTCCTTACTTGAACTTTTGATCTTGAAAAAGTTCTTGGCCATATTAGTAACAAATGAAGCGGGTGGCTCGTGTGCTTTCTTCTTGGCTGCGTCACGACCTTTTGGTCGTGATTCTCGAGTCTCTTCTTCTTGAGAATCATCCACGTCTTGGGGATGAAAAGGACCTTTGTTGACCCGAGGTGGTTTCGAAGTCTGGATTTCTTCCGACTAGTCGTGGTGAAAGCAGGCATCTCAACAGTTTTCCAAGCAGAATGCCCTCTCAAAAATTTCCAACACTCCTTCAATGTAAACTCATGCTTGTGAAGCACACGATATTCGTTACAAGCCTTTTCATAGTCGTCTTCGTCATTCTCACCGCTTCCGTGATTATCCTTGATATTATCCATAATTGCACAAAAGAAACCAACCCTAGAACGAATCCTACCTTGCATTTGGTCGTTATGGAGTCGTAGGTTCTTGTTGAACCAGTTTCATTTTCAAAGTACGCTATCACTTCATCCCAAAACCCACTCCGGTTGATAGCGTTCCCTCTTTCCGAATTTTTTGACACATGTACCCAAGCTCTACAAAGCGCGACCTCTTCCACTTTTGTCCATGGTTTGACTGGTGCGGTTGCAACATTCTTGCCCTTCCCCTTTGTAGCCCGTTTTGTAACCTTCTTTGATTTGATGGGTGACGTCTCTTCGACATCGTCTTCAATACTGAATAGAACGTGGTATGAACCGTGCCCGAACCTTGTCCCATCGAAGCATCTTGATTTGGGTATTGTTGAGGCGTGTAGCATTGAGCGGAGGGAATTCCATAAAATGCTCATAATCCATATCAATATTAACGGCATGAAGCGGTGAAAACGATTGATTAGGTTGGGAAGATTGTGAGAAATCCATGTTAGGATGCTATGACGACCCGCTTGGTGCTTGGTTTTGATTGATACTCGGACGACCCGGTGGGAAATATGGACGATTGGCGTAAAATGGGTTTTGATTGTGGTTGGGTTGTAGTAGTCGTGTTTCATAATCAAAACCGGGTGCTTGAAAACGAATATCTCGATTTTGTGGTGGTGTTAAACCGGTTAATTGAAACGGTGGATCCGGTGAGAAATTCAAGTTCGGGGAATTTTGGGGAAGTCGGGATCGTCGGGTTTTTGAGTTGGGAGTTTTTCTTTGTGACAGGATGAATATTGAAGAGAAGTTGTTTGAATTGTGTTTAAAAATGTGTTTGAGGTTGGTATTAATAATGTTGTAAAAGTGGTAAAGTTTTGGAAAAAAGGGTAAAGTTTGAGCTTGTAACACTCGGTTGTGTGCTCAACCGAGTTATCCTTCCCTCTCTCCCCAACCAACGCCAACCGAAGGCCTCACACTGGCTCAACCTTGCTCGACCGAAGGTCTCAACCGACGAGAACCTTGGCCATTGTGGCCAGCCTTATCAAGTTTTAAACTTTTTTAATACCCCTTACTTTTATTTTGTATTTAAGCAATACCCAATTTTTAATTTTACTAAAAAGGATATTTTTCCCCAATTTTACTATTCAACATTTATGAAAAATAATTATTATTTTGAGATCTAAGTGATGTTGAATTTGATGCAAGAGAGAGATTTAAGTATCTAATTTTGTGTTTATATAAAATTATAAAAATAAAAAGACTTTTCTCTCTCCTCTAATTGCCTAACAAAATTTTCCCGTTACTTCTTCATTCAATTTTCACCATTAAAACCTTGACCTTGCACCATTTTCTTTACTAATATCAAATTCTAATTTGATAGATCGATTCGTAATCATAACATTCATAATCTTACCGGTTTGAATTTTTTATTTTGGACTATCTGTTAGGTTTACGTCTTCAATTACTTGAATATGATCATTTTATTAGTGTTAATTGCAACAATTAGGGTTTTGATACTTAATTTCGCTTTAATTAGAAATTATGTGACTAATTGTTGAATACCAGATAGTGATTATAATGTCTAATAAATGATGCGTGTCTAAATAGCGGGTAAAGGTGTCGATTAAGTTTATGGATATGATTTGTACACCGATCAATAACAATAAACTGATTAGAATTAGAATGGAGATCCTGGTAGTAATAGCTGCAAGGTGGTAATAGAAGATGAGCGGTTTGAGCATGATATAAAAGATCTTTGAGGAAAGTGGTAATCATGGAGAAGAATGTTTGTAGACTATTGGCAATAATGTGAGGCAAGAGGTGTGTTACCAGAATAGTGAAGAAAGATGAAATGATAGGAATGAAAAGATGTATAACAATGGGAGTTCAAGGATGCAAGTGCCAATAAGCAATGTAAGTCGAGTTACAACACCTATGATTGTACAATGAGACTGTTAAAACTAGTGTTGCAAACAATGAATAAAGGAGTCAAATTCTTTTACATTTCTACTCGACGTCAAAGATAAATTCATATAATAACCTCTTGACAATGTGAAAGTTCAAATTTCAAACAACAAAGTAATAGTGTAACAAAAAAAATCAAGTTACAATTCTTACATTAACAATTTAGCAGAATCAGATTGCATAACCTGAATCATAAAAATCTCAAAACATAAGAGCCAAAATACCAAGAGATTCATACATAAACCATCACTAATAAATCTATTATATAAGAAACCAATTCGTCAATTACTTATTAATTTTATCTTTGGGCTTAAGCAAAAAAATGGATGAGGTAAAAGATAGGAAAAACTAGAATACATATGGGCTAGGGTAAACTCGGATTGACTAGCAATCTTACTAGTTTATGTTCGATTCCAAGATCTTACTTACGATCCTACCCTATATATACAATCCTATCTCGACCCTACAAGATTTTACATAGTGATCACGTAAAATCATATGATCTTACAACTTTACTCCCGGCCTTGACATCCTTGGTGCTACCAATTGTCTGTTGTCTTTTCACTAACTCGTACTTGTCTTGACTTTCTCAAGAATTTACTATATCCCGCTCATTTGCAATTTTGAAAAGTCTTGCCTATTTATCTAAGAGGTTTTTTGAGCTAACCTTAATTGGTTGGATAAAAGATCTGATCGGTTTATCAAGGCATTGTCGATCCCTTATGAGCCTATGTCTTTTAACTTCTAGTTCTTATACATACTAGTTGACTCCACATCAACTAGAAAATATATCTTCGAGTTATCTTTGACTCTTTGACGATGTCTCTGACTTGAACTTTGTTGAGGTTGCTCGTTGGTTTCCTTATCAATGAGTCTTCTTATACTTAGTCTAAGTTATATTTAAAACTAGTTAGATAGTATTGGACATTGAATTTGCCCAACAATCTCCTCTAGTTGAATCTATTATACTAAGTTTTTTAACGTAAGTGAACACGCAACTTATTCTTACTAACAATTTTATAATGCTTGTGTGCTTACATATTTATATACGAACTTAGAGACTTAACTTACTTATTCCTAAAATAAGTCGAAAAAGAACGTATCCCCCCTCCCTCTACGGTTCTACAGTGGGTATACCCGAAGAACGGGAACTGGGATCAAAAACCGAATCAGAATCGAAAATCACCTTTGAGTCTGTTCTCGGTTCCCATTTGTCTCAGATTTTGGTTTTCGAAACCATTGGTTCCAGTTTTGTTTCTTATCTTTTTTAGACCCGTGCTCGTCTATGAAGTATGAACCACATGACTTCTTTGTATATTTTTTCTTATTATATCTATTAAATTGATTTTTCTAAGCAAGACATTGCTACTATTTTTTTTCAAATTTATTATCTATGTATTCTTTTTTAATTGTCCTAAATTAAGTGTCTACTATTAAAAGTAGAAAGAGAATTTTGATAAAGTTTACAATATTACTCACAATAGGTTATTATTAGAAATTTAAAAGAGAATATTAATTAGTTAGTTAGTTAATAAGGGTAAAATAGACATTAAAAAAATAAGATCTTTTTAATATTAATATTTTTTAATTGTGTATTTAAGTCGTTTTTAATTATTTTTGAACAGATGAAGTAGCTAGTATACATATGCGATGAAGACTGCTAAATTTAGAGTTGACTTATTTTGTGTCTATCGTTTTCCAAAATTGAAAAATGGGTCAAGTATGTGATAGGAAGTTGCTTAGGAGACTTTTTGCACACGTCTAACTTATTGATTGTAATTTTATCATTTGTGTAAATTGTAAAGTACTCATTATTTTCATATAAAAAATAATTTGTATGTCTAATTGGTGAACTTAAAAACAAACTTACAAATGTTATTGATGGAATTTAAAAATGATTAAATTTCATTTTTGGTTTTTGTGATTTGGCCTAACTTGCAGGTTTTGTCTATATCTTTTCAAAAATGCAGCGATAAGCCTCAATTTGAAGTTTGGATTGTATGTTTACTCCTTGATCAAAGTTAAATGACTAAAATACCTTTTATATATAAAGAAGAAGACACGAGTAATTTGGTCATTTCACGTCGATCGAGGGATTGTATATGCAATCCAAACTTCAAAATGAGGAGTATCGTTGGACTTTGGAAAAGATAAGGACCAAATTTGCAATTTGCCTAAACTACACGGACCAAAAATGCAATTTACTCTTTAAAAATTGAGTAGCGAATACTAAATATGATGAGAGAAACAAATGTATTACATTTGTCAAATTATGAATGAAGTATGCATATTTATAAGTTTAGTTGGTAGCTTTATTTATCACTATTTTTTTTTTCATATTTATATATATTTAATTATTACATTGTAATTATAAAAATTATTGTTAAAAATAAAATAATTAATATTTATTAATTATTGATTAAAATTAGTTTAATCATAACTCATAACAACACTCATTAAACAATTAAAACTTGTTTTCAAACTCTCGTTGCTAAAAAAACTCTCCCTTTGGTTGGTCAATTGTCAACGCTATTACATTAAATTCCATTCGTGATCATATCAAGCTGAATTAAGATCCTCAGTTAATATAAACAAAATTATAAAGCTTTTTGTGAGGAAGAAAATATATGTCAATCACTGATTTTTTAACTAAAAAAAAATATGTCTATTATACTTGCTTTTATTAGTCGACATGATAGGCCACGTTAAAGATGAATTAAGAGGATCATGACAATTTAAACTTCATGGCAAGTTGAAAAACATTTAAATAACGAATTTTATATATCAAATACTAATTCTTTGAATTTATAACTAAACCTTCTAGCTGAAAGTTATATGAAGTATGAACCAGATGACTTCTTTGTAATTTTTCTTATTATATCTATTAAATTGATTTTTCTATAGCAAGACTTTGTTACTCTTTCTGTCCCAAATTTAGTATCTATGTATTCTTTCTTAGGGTGTGTTTGATTACTACTTAATCAAATAATTCAGCACTTATTAGGTAAAAATTAATCGGTCAGTATGTTTGATAATTTAAAAACGGGCTGATTGGATCATTTTAAGTGTTGGCGATTTTGTGTGAGGCAGTGCACTAAATGATTGATGAGCTCCATACGTACCCTCCTAATGCTAGGCCACTCCCGTACTTTTATTAAATTTAAAAATAAAATGTACTGTGAGTGATGAAAATGTGATATCAACATCAACACCGTTCTTTTATAATTTTATTAAATAATAAAAGATTATGTCAAGTAATTTGCTTATATGTTTGATAAACTAGACGAGTCCATTTTGCAGGCTGATGTCTAGTTTTCGCAAGTTCGATGACCCATAAGCTTCTTTCAACAAACTGTATTTGTAGCATTAGAGAATCGTTTTCGAATAACTACAATTCTGATGCGTGGTTGCATAGCAGCATAAATATATAGTTTTTTAAAAAATTATGTGGAGTCGATCTAAGTGTGTGAGTATATTATTATTTACATTCTATATTGGTTTTATTTACGTACAAATTTCACTACAAGTTTAAACAAATATTATTTATTAATAACATATTCCATTTAATATTAAATCATATTTGAGGTTAAAATAGTAATTTTTTTTATTCAAAGACGCTACAGAAACATTTATCAAACAGTTTTTTAATTCAGAGTCATTTCATTCAGCGCTTTTGAATTGTTCAGCAATTTGATTTATTCAGTGCTAAATAATACCGTTGTCCCAAATTAAGTGTCTACTACTAAAAGTAAAAACAGAATTTTGATAAAGTTTACAATATTACTCACAATTTAGGTTATTATTAGAAATTTTAAAGAGAAAATTAATTGGTTAGTTATTTAATAAGGGATGAGGGAGTGGGCACGGGTAAGGGATTCGGGTACCCTTACCCGAGCGGTAACACCGCCGCCACCTCATTGGGTATCAAAATCGGGTACAAATTTGGGTTTACCAAGCCGAGAGTTTAAAGTGAGGGAGGATTGGTTTTTTTGACCGTTGGAGCCAAACGGCTCTTTTAATGCTTCGAATAAAAAAAAAAAAAAAAAAAATTCCCTTTAAAACCAAATATTACTCTCTTTATTTTCAAATAAAACACACACTAAAATCTCTCAAAAACAAAAAATAATTACCAAAATGTCTTCCGATTCTTCCGGTGAATGCATTATTCCGTCTTCGTCCGACGAGATATCCACGGGGTAGCTCGTTGCAATACTTGCTTCAATGCTCGATATCTTGAAGCACGACAAGCTCTAGCCGAACTAGCGTAAATCGTCAACTGGAAATAGGTCTTCAAACGTTAGAGAATGATTGGTTCGTTGAAACACCAAAGTACAACGAAGAGTACTTTAAAAAAAAAATTCGAATGGAGAAAAACATGTTTTTGCAAATAGTGGGCGACATTGAAGCGAGATACCCATATTTTCAAAGAAAGCTACGACCAGCGTTGAAAAAGTTTCACGGCGAAACAAAAATCACTTGGCCGTTAGGCAACTTGCAACCGGTAATCCCCAGATGAGTATGATGAATATTTATGCATGGTCGCAAGAACGTCACGTGAAACTCTTGATTATTTTGTGAGGCCATCATTGATTATGCGGTCAAGAGTACCTACGTAGGCCGGCCTACGACCTTGCTCGCATTTTCCATGCCCATGAGGCGAAGCATCACCTCCACAGGATGCTTGGTAGCATCGATACACACGTCCGATGGAAAAATTGTCCTAGACATTTGAGAGGGCAATATACTAGAGGTGACTATGGTGTTCCCACTATTATACTTGAAGTCACCGCGTCACAAGATATGTGGATTTGGCACGCTTTTTTGGTCCACGGGGTCAAACAACGATATCAACGTATTGAATCGGTCGACTTGTATCTTACAGATCAAAATGGAGCGGCGATGAACGTTCATTCACCGTGAATGGGACGATTTTACAAACAGCGGCTACTATTTGACGATGGAATCTATCCTAAGTGGTCCACATTTGTTAAAAGCATACCGGTATCCAAGCCCAAAGGAAAGGAGATTTAAGAAGTTACAAGAGGGCGAGAAAAGATGTCGAGCGAGCTTTTGGTGCTCTCAAAGGAAAATGGAAAATTCTCGATCGACCTCTCCGAGCTATGACCAAAGCGAAGATTGCGAAACAGGTTCATGCGTGTGTTATTTTGCACAATATGGTTATAAAACGCGAGGGGGCAATCTCACGGTTCATATAATGGATGAGCGGTCGGCCGATGTCTGACGGCGATTAATGGTAGCGGAGTTACTAGACGAAGTTCTCCATGACCGTCTTCGATATGATCTCACGGAGTACGTAGCACGTGAATACTTACCGCATCTCGATGATTAGTGGGTTTTTTTATTTTAATCTAGTTATTTTTAAGTATTATGTTATGTTTTTTTTTAAGTATTATGTAATGTTTTTTTTTTATTTAATGAAATGGTATGTTTTTATTTTAAATATTGTATGTGATTTTATGTATGAAAAAAAAATAAAAATAAAAATAAAAAAATCGGGTAGTATAGGTGACCACTCCCTCCACTTAGGGTAGTGTTAGGGTAAAATTGGGTAGTTTTGAGGTGTAAGGTTTTTATTGGATGGAGGTGATGTGGCACCTAGGGTATTAGGTGACCACTCCCTCCTCCCTAAGGGTAAAACAGATATTTAAAAAAATAAGATTTTTTTAATATTAATATTTTTCAATTGTGTATTTAGGTCATTGTTAATTATTTTGAACAGATGAAGTAGTATACATATGCGATGAAGACCGATAAATCTAGAGTTGACTTATTTTGTGTCTATCGTTTTCCAAAATTGAAAAATGGGTCAAGTATGTAAAAGTAAGTTGCTTAGGAGACTTTTTGAACACGTCTACCTTATTGATTGTAATTTTAGGGAGAGGATTCTCTCAAAGTTATAAATAACTTGATGAATCAAGTTGTAAGTATTAACTATTATATTAAATCTAATGGCTCAAATTATCTCATGTTCTTTTGATTTGAACTATTAGATTTGACTCAATGGTTGATAATTGCTTAACTTGATCCATCAAGTTATTTATAACTTTAGAGGATCCTATCCCGTAATTTTATCATTTGTGTAAATTGTAAAGTACTCATTATTTTCATATAAAAAATAATTTGTATGTCTAATTGATGAACTTAAAAACAAACTTACAAATGTTACTGATGGAATTTAAAAATGATTAAATTTCTTTTTTGGTTTTTGTGGTTTGGTCAAATTACAGGTTTTGTCTATATCTTTTCAAAAATGCAGAAATAGGCCGCAATTTGAAGTTTGGATTGTATGTTTGGTCCTTGACCAAAGTTAAATGACTAAAATACCCTTTATATATAAAGAATAAGACAAGGGTAATTTGATCATTCTCGATCGAAGGATTGTATATGTAATCCAAACTTCAAAATGAGGAGTATCGCTAGACTTTCGAAAAGATACGGACCAAATTTGCAATTTGCCCAAATTCCAGGGACCAAAAATGCAATTTAATCTTTAAAAATTGAATAGCGAATACTGAATATGATGAGAGAAACAAATGTATTACATTTGTCAAATTATGAATGAAGTATGCATATTTATAAGTTTAGTTGGTAGCTTTATTTATCACTATTTTTTTTTCATATTTATATATATTTAATTATTACAGTATAATTATAAAAATTATTGTTAAAAATAAAATATTTCATATTTATTAATTATTGATTAAAATTAGTTTAATCATAACTCATAACAACACTCATAAAACAATTAAAACTTGTTTGTTGTTGCTCAAAACAACTCTCCCTTTGATTGGTCAATTGTCAACACTATTACATTAAAATATACACTAAAAATCAACCCCCATACTGTAGCTACAATACCGACGTAATTTTCATGTTAGACCCTAAGGTTAGTGATCAATTGCAAAGTTAGTCCTTAACATCCGTTACCTAAAATTTGTGGATTAAATTTGCAATGGAGCAATAACTTCAGGGGCTATTTATTTGCAAATATTAAGCAGAAACAGCCCCTGAGGTTAACTTTTATTTTCAGCGTTAGTCCTTAAGGACTAACTTTGCAACAAACCGCCACTTTGAAGGACTAAAAAGGAAAATATTGTTGCTACAGTACCAAACAATGCAAAACAATCTTTGCTACAGTGGGGAATAGTGCATGTACTGTTCCTAAGGAATTTACAAAAATGGTCCCTCAGGTTAGTACGTAAATTGCACCGTTAGTCCTTCGTTATCGATCTTTTGCAAATTAGTCCTTAATAAAAAAAATAATGAAAAAATTTGCAAATTTAGTTCCGTAAATAAAATAATAGAGGCCAACGCACTCCCGCAACTACGCCTTGAGTTAAACCGCTCGTTAAATTCCATTCGTGATCGTATCAGGCTGAATTAAGATTCTCAGTTAATATAAACAATTATATAAAGCTTTTTGTGAGGAGGAAAATATATGCAAGTCATTGATTTTTAACTAAAAGAAAAAGATGGGAGTTATTTTACATACAAAACTTTTTTCACATACCAATAGACTCATCCCCACCTTCTATCTAAAAACAAATTGAGATTAAAAGTATTTTATTATTTCACCTATTTTTTATAATTTAAATATCTTTTAAACCGTTAATCGTTAAGCGATAATAATTACACCATCGCGACGAGCATTTAATTATCTTTCTATAGACGGCACTTTGATATAGTTTCGAAAAAGAAAAAAAATCGTTTTTCTCACGTTTTTTCTTCTTTTTTTTCTTTTTTTTTCGAATATGAAATTTACATGAAAAAATCACATGTGCTTAAACACTAATTTGAATATAACATGTGATATTTAGTGTTAAATCCCATATGATATGAAATATCACATGTGATATTAGTGTTAAGTCATTTAATCAAATTTATCATATGTGATTTAACATTAATATCACATGTGATATTCAAATTTATCATATGTGATTTAACACTAATATCATATGTGATATTCAAATTAGTGTTTAATCACATATGATTTTTTCATGCAAATTTCAGTAACGAAAAAAATGTAAAAAAGACGTGAAAAATGCGATTTTTTTTTAAAAAATATATCAAAGTATCTATCGATAGAAAGATAATTAAACGCTTGTCATAATGATATATTTTTTTTCGCTTAACGATTAACGGTTTGAAAAATATTAATATTTAGAGAAAAAAGATAAAAATGGGTTTTTAAATTATTATGATTAATCTCATCCATTACATCAAATACGAATGAAAAAATAAATAAATGATAAAGATTGGTCATTTAATATATAAAAGATTTTTTGTTATCAAACGATATTAAATCAAAGAAAAATATGTCTATTATACTTGCTTTTATTAGTCGACATGATAGGCCACGTTAAAGAGGATCATGACAAATTAAACTTCATGGCAAGTTGAAAATCTATAGAGTTGACTTATTTCATGTCCATCTTTTTTCAGAATTGAAAAATGGATCAAGTATGTGATAGGAAGTTGCTTAATAGACTTTTTACACATGTCCTACTTTTTGCGAGGAGGAAAATGCATGTGGGTCATTGATTTTTAACTAAAAGAAAAATATGTCTATTATACTTGTTTTTATTAGTCGACATGATTGGCCAAAAGATGACTTAAGAAAATCATGACAAATTAAACTTCATGGCAAGTTGAAAAACATTTAAATAACGAATTTTATATATCAAAATATTAATTATGTGAATTTGTAACTTTAGGGCCCGTTTGGTTTGTAAATGGGTTTAAGATTTGGATTTGGATTCGGATTTAGATTTGAATTTGGAGAGATAAAATATATTAATAAATTTAATTTATAAAATAACTATTAAATAAAAAATAATAACTTATTTTAAAAAAATAATAAAATAATAATAGAATGGACAAGTAGTATCACGTTTGTGGCTATAAAATCAAATGAGTTTTGAATTTTGCAAGGAAGTCAACAAATACTGTAGGATTGTCAGAAAAGAAAGGAAATTGGTATCTTTCATCAAATACCTTATTCAAAGGTATCATTTACTGTGATGTTACCCAAAACTTAAAACAAACATTTGTATTCAAAAATAATTCCGATCTTTCATTCTATGGTGCCCAAACAAACGGCTCCTAAACCTTCTAGCGAAAAAGTTATATGGCATTCAAACAAAGCGAAGCTACCACAAAGTAAAATAAATATAAACTTAAGACATGTTTAGCATACATAATTATTCCAAGATTATGTTTAATTACTATTATAAAACTAAGCTACTCCGTATTTAAAATATAAGCTTTGATTGACATACATAACTTATAGTGATTTTAAATTTATAGAATTCGCAATCTTTTAAAATCAAACATATTTCATTATTTTATAAAAATAATACCAAGTTTGCAGTTACCGCTTCATTTGCTATTTGCAACTTTATCTCAGGTTCTAGTAGCAATTTTTTTCCGAAGATACCCTTAGACTGTTTAGTTCGTTGCAATGATAAACAAAGCTCGGGTTTAAACGATATTAGTATAACCAGCTATCGTGTTAATGTGGCTGTAACTGTTGTTGGGATTTTAGAACTAAGTTAACCAATAACCTCTACGAGTACGCAGCGGATAAGGATCTAGTATTTGCAATTTGGTAAAACACGTAATTAACAAACAATTAATTAATAAAAGGGATAAAAAAATATCTAACCTTACTTGGCAATTGGAGTTTATTAACAAACAAGAAACCAATACAAAACCCGAGTATCAAAGATGGATACCTCAATGAGTATCACACACAAACCCGATAACGTATACGTTCGATATAGAAAGCTAGTCGAGAACGTAATAATAAACCAATCAACAACTTGACCCTTGAATATAGCACGAACCAGAAAACCCAAGAAACAAGTTGTGTTTCTGTCCGAGAACTCCAAACAGCCAACAAGCTGTTTTAATACTTATATCCGATATCGGATATATCCTATCCGATATCATCTTTGTGGTTCTGTCCGAGAAACAAGCCAAGACCAGAAAAAACAGAAAACTTCCTTTTGTTGCTGCTGTTGTGTCGTCAAGGAGACCAGGAACAAAGTGTAACCAATAGATCAAACACCTAATACTTCTTGAATCAATACAAGCTTAGGAATCAATAAATCAAGATAAAACCTAATCGACTAAAGGGATAGTCGATTTAAGGATTTTAGCAGGGAATTGATTTGATCGGTTAGGGATGTTTTTGGGTAATATTATGCGTGTCAGGAGCAGAGAAAGAATGGGGCACATTTGGTTTTATACCAAAAACAAACGCCTCATTAGCTTGGGCCACATCTTGGACGACAAACAAAAACCCACACCCTTTGTCCCTTTTCTAGTTCTGCTCGATCAGTGAACACACATGGCCTAAGACTTGTTCACATTCGACCCAAGTCCATGAAAAAGATAGTCCATGGGTCGTATAGTATAATCGGGTCAATTTACATTCATAACGGGTAAATGTATATTCAAGTATAAATACGTTCGTCACGTATACTCATGATTATCGTGTGTGCCCCCATCGGCTCACATACTCTTAGTTGTTTTGTCGTTTTTATAACTCCCACAAACCAACAGCTCCCACTTGGGAGTTGGTGTGTCGAATGGCACACAAAACTAATGACGGATACGCCTAGCAAACGCTCTCACTCGCTTTTTAACTAAAAGTGACTAAGAGAATAGTTTTGTAAAAGTTTCTCAGTAGCATGGTCATTCAATGTCTTGCTCTAATCATCCTTTGTTATAGATACCGTTAAACCATGGATTATGGATCTCAAATCATTCCATATAGTTTAACCATTTAGAATCTCGTTATAGATTTTAATTTAGATATACCAAATGTAATCAAGAATCATCTTGCATTACCCTTTCGGTTTGGTCAAACAATTATCTGATTAAATCTGGAGATGCGCCATGGTATCTTTCTGTACATATGAAGTGGAGTAACAAATCCTTTTATTGACTACAAGTGTTATGGATGCTGCTTCACATCACTCCAAAATATAACCTTTATAACTACCTTATGCAGATAGCGTTTTGCGTATACTTACAAAAAATGATATCCACACATAACAGAACTTGCTTGCATCTCAAGTCTAAGGACGAAGATAACAAACCATTTTCTATATTTTACTTATGACAAGGATCCAAAAGTAAATGTTTGAAAGTTGGGGTATCCAATATGCAACTCTAGTGAATACATATGAGTTTGGCGGGAACAATCCACATTCTTGTTAGAATATAACGAACACTCACATTTGCCTTACATAACAATATTCCCATATTGTTAACCGACAATAGACATATTTAGAATAAAAAAATTATTCAATGACTAAACATGCAAATACAGGATAACAATTATTATATGAATGAATAACAAATACCAAGTATCTTTATTCATCATAAAGAAAAAATTGTCTTTCAATCCCAATTATCCAAACACTAAAACAGATATGCATGCATGAAACTCATTTAGTAAGTTGAACCCTAATGTTTCCAACATTCTCAACCTTTCTTTAAAAGAAAAACTAAATAGTCATCTGAGTAAACTTTCCAAATACTTGTTTCAAATTTCACATATGGTGAGTGATTTGAAATATAAGATGAGTGTATTATCTCATATGCTCTTACTATTGCAAGAGTTATAGTATGGAGATTTCGTCTTACCTTGCATGAGGTAGTAAAAGTCAACGACATACGGACAGTCATCTTTACAGTTTCTAAAAGTGTAAAGTATTCGCATTCATTAATGTGTAATGCAACAATGTTCTATGTTGAGCATAGCTAGTTAGCAGATTTATCATAAATGATAAAATTCTACTACAACTAGTATAAATAATCCTCTAGCATCATTTGTACTTATACAACACTATGCTTTATAATTCGTAAACATTTATAAAAACAATAATCTAAACACTCTCAATTAGATATTGTTGTTGTCAGCTCATTTTGTTCTTGTACAAAACCAACAACTAGTCTTATACACAATATAATATATACATGATGAATCCTTAGTTAAAACAACATAAGGATTCCATCCATGTAATAAATTATTCTAAGTGAAATATATCATTTAATACTTGCTTGAATAATATATTGCATTTGTGTTAGACTTAATTTTCCACATCTGTTTATTCCATATAAACATATATTTCAAGGTTGTTTGTTTTATTCCCTAAATTCCAAGTGAAGTTTCATTCCAAGCTTAAGGACCAATATCTAGCTTAAATAGAATGATATCTTCAACATGTAAATTTTAAGGAAAAACACAATGCTCCCACTCAATGTCAGATGTACTCAAGAGTTGTCTTAATTCAGTCAGAATCATATTGTGATTAAATTCAAATCTCAGCTCTTATATGCATGATCCAATCCAAAAACATGGATTGCTTAATTTGTATACTACATAAAAATCATATAGATTCATAACCCTTTTGATTACACACCGTCCTCGCAAAACATAATCATAAAGAAAAAGTTATAAAATCTAATTGTTATATTCAACATACAAATCACATGTATGACAATTAGTTATCTTTATATAATTAATGCATGTATTATATAAGAAAATTTAATCACAGTCAATTGCTTAAGTATGATTAAAAACTTCTTATTAAATTCCATGCATATGTATACAATTCCGTCCTTGTGAGTCTTTCTTAAAAACAACTCATTCCAACCTCATAGGTTTAACAGTTAGGCGAAATAACAATCAAGCTCAAAACTCGATTTGCCTTTTAAGGACTGCATCTTATCATTCATAGTTCTAAAATATTTATCAGATTCAAGATGTGATAATATATTTCAGTAGTTAGCTGATTTACAATAATCTTCTAACTTATATCCCTCAGCATAGATATAAAATATCACTCAAGTGATGAGGCATCCTTGCGGATTTATGAATGAGAGTAATCATTATACTCCAGTCAACATTTTCATGTTTAACCTTAGTATAACACTAATAAGTGGATTTTATAAAGTTAAGTATTTTGTTCTCAAAAACTTTGAGATATGTATATACTCTCACTTACTTTTGTAAGTAGAGACAATTCTCTAGATACTAAGTATTTAAGCAACAATAAATTGTTCTTTATGGAGAACCACAAAATACATTTTAAGTTCTCATCTCAAGATTTGTTAATAAAATGCTTCATAAGATTTTAACAAATTCAGAACTTAAATCAAGACATAATGGAATTCCTTCTAACAACTCTAATTAGGGTTTATAGAAAAAATCTAATTTCGTATCACTCTTTAACCAAAATTTCTAGCAACAGTTTTGTGTTTCTTCAAGCTAGGAAGAACATCAAAACTACAATCTTCAAGCTAGGAAGTGTTGAATAATCAAAAATCCAAAAGGATTTAGGATTCAATTTGTTTGAGTGGAATAACCTAAAATCCCTAATGAATTAGGGTTTTCAGTTATAGATTGTCTTGAATACCTTCTAAGTTTGAACTATATTAAGTGTATCCATGACACACGCAATTTTCTAACCTTGATATGTTTTGGAGGTAGAGCAATTAAAGCTATCAGGAACCAAATAATATGAATAAGTTTTAATCCAACACATTAGACATACCATAATGAAGTGGTATCCTATGAGTTATTAGAATTGTGAAACTATATCAGAATTCTATAGATAACTTAATTCTCTTTGGACCAAATACTTGTCAATTGGGTCGAGCCAAATTTCATATATAGTATGTACGAACCAAGTGCACGCAATAATGTATGTTCATTGAACAATACAAGAAACTTATGTTCATGTGTTCACAAGAAGACAGAACTGTTCAAGTATTATATGTTCATGTGTTAACAAAAAAATAGAACATTTCAATAATACATTATAAGTCTTTGAATAATTCAAAGGCCTTATGTTTATGTGTTTACAAGAAGACATAACAATTTTACTATATATAACTTATGTTATAAGTCATTGATTAATTCAAGGACATTATAATTATGTCTTAACATGTAAGCATAATTATACTAACTAAAGTAATCATAAACGCAAACTATTGAGTTCTATAGTAATTTAAAGTTAATTTTATACTTCAGAATTAAGATAATTATCATATAACCATAATTATATTGACTAAAACATGTAGTCAAATGTTGAAGTATCTTTACACTATATTATGACATTGAATGTAGTAGGGCAACAAACATCTAAAGTGTTCACATCCTAGTAGAATCATTATTAGAATGTAATAGGGCGATAAACATCTCACGTGTTTAAGTCATAGTAGAATTCTTATTTACATGTAGTAGGGCATTAAACATATAACGTGTTTAAGTCCTAGTAGAATTATTAGTTTCCTTTACCTTGCGGTCAAGAGATACCAATAATATTGTTGTTCCTTGCACACACTTTGAGATTTCTCCCACTTGTGTAAGGTATAACATCATATTATGAAAACAAACAACACGTGATTGATTGTTCAAACGATATGATTATGTCATAGATATTATAAGTAGTTTTAGAACCATAAACTTTAATAAGGAATTGTGGATTATTATTCTATAGATAACGCTTCTGGAAGCGACAGCAGAAAGGCAACGTGTTATCTTATAAATAAAATGCAAGTTCCTTTAAGCAATGGTTGTTCATATTCGGAAAGTAATGAATTATTTCAAAGCTAGTTTTAAATGATATGGGTGACTAACAGGAAATAAATCCCGTAGCTGCCACTGAAATTGACAACATTACATGAATGATATTTCAGAAATAAAATGCAACTGCTCCCACTGTATTTGTCAACATTGTAAGTGTTACATTTCTAGTAGAAAACATATAGAAGTTTAATATACGTTCCTATTCTTTTCAAATACCTACGAGTAGCATGTACTTAGGTATTGAACATAGTATATGAAATTCTACTTATGTAGACAATGGACTAGCCATTCTTTCATTCAATTAACTTGAATCTTTAGCATGCAATTCCTCCTTTATCGTCTACATAGCCCCAAGGGTAATTAGCACTTTAGGAATAATAAGAGTACAAGAAGATTACCTAGCAAATATGCTAGTAATTCCTTTACTCTTTGCGGTTTAAACTCATACATCGTGACAAGTGCAGGATGTTATTTATTTTGGTAGCTCTAAATACAATGTTTCCAGTTACACAAAATATTCTATCTTTCAATTAACTCTAGACCACAAAAGGGTAATGAAAGATCATAAATGAGTTTATCTTTGTAATTCTATCTTAGTTTGTCAACTAAGGAGAAAAGATAGGTATAAGTCTCACTCTTCTTACTAGGAAAAGAGACTAAGTTTGTTTTTCGAAGAAAAACAACTTTGTTTACGAATTATGTTGCAATAACACAATTAATCAGAACATAAAAAGTTCAATTCTAGTATTTTTGATAATTACATTCTTAAAAGAATCAACTACCCAATTAACTACTAATAAGACTAAGATCCATCTTGCAACCCCACTTAATTACCATAGGTCTGACCAGTGCGTAAAAAAATAGGACAAGAGGTAAGGACGAGCGTTAATTGCATAATGCAACTCTTAGATTTATGAGACTGATCAAGACATTAGTAGACAAGTAATAATGTCATGAGCATGTTTAGTTCTCAGCTTATGCCTCAGGTTCAAGGTCTGACCAAACCAACTCGAGATAAGTCGACCAAGTATGAACGTGCAAAAATAACCAGAGGTCTTACCAAAGCGAAATAATTACCGTAGGTTGGAAAGGCACTTAGGTCTGACTAAAGAAGTCAATCCAAATGCACGTATTCATAGTTGGATGGCATAGACTTAAAATTAAAAAAATAGGTATGCACATATAAATGTGGTAAAAGTCGTGTACAAAGAAGCATGCAAAACAACTTTGTAACACTTAATTTTAAAAACTTATGGTAATGACACTGTAGTGATCACCATGGTTCACGGTAGCTCCAATCGAGCACGAGGAGGCGAGACCGGTAAGCGCTGAAGCATAACCTAGACATCCTTTCGGTGCAACTGTGCGCACCTCTTTGAACCCCCCTTTTCAGTTTGTTCTATTGGGTGAGCCGTACATCCCAAGTGTCAATAGCGTCTAGTTTTTAAATTCTTGAAAACGTGTTTCATTAAATTAGGTCACTTTATTTAACAAAAACGATTTTACACAAATCAAATAGCATGTCACAATGAGCATGATATTTAGGCGTGTAAATAAAGACCAGTATTGATGTTATGGTTTTGATATGTATTATTCCATATTGCATACAATTAGGTGTCAAAGCAAGTAACAATAATGCACATAATGGAATCACAAACATATAATCATGAACATCAATATAAACCACATACTGTTCCGATTTCTCTTGCGAGTCTTCCCCAAACGGAGAACCATAAGACCGTCACTAGGATACAATACCTAGATCGCCCCATACATTACAAACGCAATTGAGTGGGTCTTGTGGCCGGAAAACACATAAAACATGGCAATCTCAATTAACAAGTAATAACACAATTTTATGTATTTAATAAACAATTGTAATTCTAATTATCATTATAATTATAATTAACAATTAATTAATTCTAATTAACATTTAATTCTAATTAGCAAGTAATTCTAATTAACATGTAATTAAATTAAAAATTAATTCTAATTATCAATATAATTTAATTTGTGTGTGACTAGTTATTTTTTATTAAAAATTGACAAGTATTGCATATAGTTGTCAAAACAAAATAAAACGAATAACTAAATTAGGTTTCATGCAGCATTTTAAACATGTTTATTAATAAGAAACGTGTAACCCATAATCGCAAAAACGAGATGGCTCGTGATACCATTGTTTGGATATTAGAACTAAGTTAACTATTAACCTCTACGAGTACGCAACGGATAAGGATCTAGTATTTGCAATTAGGTAAAACACGTAATTAACAAACAATTAATTAATATAACAATTAATTAATAAAAGGGATAAAAGAATATCTAACCTTGCTTGGCAATTGGACTTTATTAACGAGCAAGAAACCAATACAAAACCCAAGTATCAAAGATAGATACCTCAATGAGTATCACACACAAACTCGATAACGTATACGTTCGATACAGAAAGCTAGTTGTTGGGAATTGCGGATTACAAAACAAGCAAGAATGAAGAATGAAGAAATCTGGAGGGTCTAATATGTAATAGTTAGCTTAGCTTTACAAGTAAGGTAAGATTAGGGTTTTTATGTTACCTCCCTCTCCTATATAAAGAGGGTAGTCGTCTAGGGTTAGGTATCCCTTTCCATTATCTTTTCATTTCATTTTTTAGTATTGATCTCTAATGATCTAGACACACGATTATAGCGTGTGTATATTAGTAGTTGTAGTAGTTTTTATTTTCAATAAAGAAAACCTTATTAGTGATGTTGATTGTGTCTTAAATCTTTCCGTTGTTTTCATTCAATCAATTGATATCACTTATACCATAGTTGAGTCCGGATTTTGGATTCAACAATTGGTTTCAGAGCCTCGTGGCTCTCGATCTAGGGTATAAGTGATATCAATTGATTGAATGAAAACAACGGAAAGATTAAAGACACAATCAACATCACTAATAAGGTTTTCTTTATTGAAAATAAAAACTACTACAACTACTAATATACACACGCTATAATCGTGTGTCTAGATCATTAGAGATCAATACTAAAAAATGAAATGAAAAGATAATGGAAAGGGATACCTAACCCTAGACGACTACCCTCTTTATATAGGAGAGGGAGGTAACATAAAAACCCTAATCTTACCTTACTTGTAAAGCTAAGCTAACTATTACATATTAGACCCTCCAGGTTTCTTCATTCTTCATTCTTGCTTGTTTTGTAATCCGCAATTCCCAACACTAGTCGAGAACGTAATAATAAACCAATCAACAACTTGACCCTTGAACATAGCACGAACCAGAAAACCAAAGAAACAAGTTGTGTTTCTGTCCGAGAACTCCAAACAGCCAACAAGCTGTTTCATACTTATATCCGATATCAGATATAACCTATCCGATATCATCTTTGTGGTTCTGTTCGATAAACAAGTCAAGACCAGAAAAAACAGAAAACTTCCTTTTGTTGCTGTTGTTGTGTCGACAAGGAGACCAGGAACAAAGTGTAACCAATAGATCAAACACCTAATACTTCTTGAATCAATACAAGCTTAGGAATCAATAAATCAAGATAAAACCTAATCGACTAAAGGGATAGTTGACTTAAGGATTTTAGCAGGGAATTGATTTGATCGGTTAGGGATGTTTTAGAGTAATATTATGCGTGTCAGGAGCAAAGAAAGAATGGGGCACCAAAAACAAATGCCTCATTAGCTTGGGCCACATCTTGGACGACAAGAAAAAACCCACACCCTTTGTCCCTTTTCCAGTTCTGCCCGATCAGTGAACACACATGGCCCAAGGCTTGTTCACATTCGACTCAAGTCCATGCAAAAGATAGTCCATGGGTCGTATAGTATAATCGGGTCAATTTACATGCATAACGGGTAAATGTATATTCAAGTATAAATACGTTCATCACGTATTCTCGTGATTATCGTGTGTGCTCCCATCGGCTCACACACTCTTAGTCATTTTGTCGTGTTTATAACTCCCACAAACCAACAACTGTGGCCGGTGGCAGCGCAATTAAAATTGATATGAACATGGAATAAAACTCTATGACTAGATCAAAGTTGAATACGAGTATTGAACCTAGTTTTGTCCCTAATGAAATGTGTCAATTATTAGCACCAGCCGGTAATGGGGTGGATGTGGCATGTTCGCTGGATTCGGTTTACGTTGCTTAAGAAAAATTTAGTAATACGTTCTTTGACTTCTTTTTGTGCAAACGTGTGGCGTACCCGATAACTGAGAACTATGCAAATAATACTTGGAGTAAGTTTGGTCTAGTTAAATCGATGAAGAATTCTAAAGGCATATTATTCTTCAAGTTTAATTTTAAAGACGGGATAAACACAATGCTTGAAAATGGACCATAGCTAATTCGCAACGTACCATTAATTATAAAAAATAGTCACCCGATGTGAATATTATGAATGAGGATGTATGTAATGTTCCAGTTTGGGTTAAGCTTCATGATACTCCTATTATCGCATTCACGGAAGCTGGTTTGATTGCTATTGAAACCAAACTAGGCACCTCACTAATGCTTGATTCTTATACGTCCACTATGTGCATGGAGTCATGGGGTAGGTCGAGTTATGCACGTGCCATGACTGAATTGAGAGCTGATGCGGAGTTGAGACACTCCCTCGTGAATTGAGAGCTGATGTGGGTATATTATGCACGCTATTCATATTGAGTATAAGTGGACACCTCCAAGATGCTCAAGCTGTAAGATATTTGGTCACGTTCTTGTCCTAGGAAACTTGTCACAGATGCTATTAAGAACATGAAAGCGGAAAATCAAGCTATATGTGGGGTTCAGATTGGTTTGAAGACTAATTTCGCTTATTAACCTAAGGCACCAAGGAAACCGAGGGTTACTAATGATAAAAATGCTACTACGGTTCCTTCCACTTCGAACTCGTTTGATATATTAAACTCTATGGTAGAAGTGGAGGAGAGAGAAGGTCGTAAAGCTTCGGCATCTGAAAGTCCAAGCACCACATCTCTGGTTGCAAAGATTAATGAACTACAAATTTAAATGTTTGATGAGAATCTTGTGCTATTGGGTGATGATGGGAAACCACTAAAACCTCGTAAATCCAAGCCTTGTATGCAAAAGAAGGTTAATGTGACTTCGTTATGTGAACCTAGTACTACTATGGAAAAGTTAAGGGAATATTAAAATATTGATGAAGTTGAGGATATTGATGATAACATGGTTCAATATATGGCTAACCCGAATCGTATTGGTGGATGAGTTAATGATGCAAGTCTCCTTGATTATGAAGATTATGATGGTTATGATTGTTACAGAGTATAATGTTAATGACTTAACTGAGGAACAACTTGATTTTTGTGACGCATGGGACATCCGTATCCTTGGTAGAGTTAAGAATTAGTTCCAGTTTTGTTGTTTGCATTTATAATGTTGGAATTTAAATATCATGGCAAGCAAATAATTAAACAAGTAATCACAAAGCACACAACGGAAGCATAAGATCAAATACGTGTAATTAATTAACCAGAAAGCGTACCATTTACCTTATGTGCATAACACGTTCAAGAAACACAAACCCTAAAATTAGGGTTTAGGGAATTCGACTACACCTTAGTCAAATGAGAAACCACCAATAATCCAAGAGGGATTTTTCCAACGGTCTTGTACACGCGTATTGTTAGCGATTCGATGTGAATGTTAGTTCTTGACCACAATAACAAAACCAAACACTTGTTTTGATCAAAGCAAATCGAAATCCTAAGGGTTTAGTGTTTCGATCGGCCAAGAGCAAAAGAGGGGAAAAGAAGAGAAGTTTGGCTAGCTATGGAGACCAACGATTACGAACTAATGATACAAGGGTTTGTATATATAGTTGAGAAACTTAGAGTCCAAGTTTGGGTGGGTTTCCTATATGGAAACACCATTTGACCGGCCCCCTTAAGGTTGGGGATCTATTGCAAAGTGGGTAAAATTAAAAAGTGTAGAAAGTCATTCATAGTGTGACATGTGTCCCCCACTCTAAATTATAAATAAAATCCGCCCAGGAGTAATATGGTCTTTTGACCCATTTTTTTCTTTTCCACCTCAAATTTCAAGCGCACATATCTCTTAAACCACAAACTTTTAAAAAAAAACTGATTTGACCATAATTTTTAAAATTCGATTCTCTTTAATTTGGTATAAATATTTTTAATTATTTCGAAACTTTTTTTTGACATATTCATTAGGTCATGATTTTCTTGATGTTTTTGCTATTTTCGATCCTATTTTTTACTTAAAAAATTTCCGAATCATAAAATACTTAAAACACAAAAGTTTTAGATTTTGATTCACTCTTTACCCAGGAATTTGAATCACTCAAATCCGATATGATATGAGTGAGATATCGCATGTTAAAGATAACTTTTTAGTCATATTTGTTGCACACAAGGTGTTTGATGAAATGTCTAGCTTAGATTTTTAGTGTTAAAATTGAGCTAAATGAACTAATTTTTGTCCCACAACACATCATTAATCATTTTATTAATGTAAAACTAAAAAAGTGGTGTTTTTTAATAGTTAAAGTTTTTAACTATTAAAACTGATGAATCAAACCAAACTGATGAACCAAACAAAAACTGATGAACCAAATCAAACATAGTTCATCAGTTTATTTTGGTTCATCAATCATAGTTCAGCTTAACATGTTGGTGTTTGTTTTGTTTTGTTCATCATTTTATTTTGGTTCATCAATCATAGTTTCAGTTTTGGTTTGGTTCATTAGTTTTGGTTTGGTTCATTAGTTTTGGTTCGGTTCACCAGTTTTTGGTTTGGTTCATCAGTTTGGTTTGGTTCATCAATCATAGTTTCAGTTTTGGTTTAATTCATCAGTTTTGGTTTGGTTCATCAGTTTTGGTTTGGTTCATCAGTTTTTAGTTTGGTTCATCAGTTTGGTTAGGTTCATGAGTTCTGATTTTATGTTTTTTTTTAAACAGTTTGGTTTGGTTCATCAGTTTTGGTTTGGTTCATCAGTTCATCAGTTTGGTTCACCAGTTTTAATAGTTAAAAACATTAACTATTAAAAACATCATTTTTTGAATCTTACATTAATCAAATAATTAATGATGCGTTGTGGGACAAAAATTAGTGCATTTAGCTCAACTTTAACACTAAAAATCTAAGCTAGACATTCCATCAAACATATTGTATGCAACAAATATGAGTAAAACACCATCTTTAATATGTGATATCTTACCCATATAAAATTGAATTTGAGTGATTTAAATATCTGGGTAAAGAGTGAACAAAAATATATAGCTTTCATGTTTTAAGTTTTTCACGATTCTACATTTATGAAGGTAAAAAATAGGGAAGAAAATGCCAAAAAATTTAAGAAAATCAAGAACTATTTGATATGTAAAAAAAAGTTCGAAATATTTATCAAGATTTATACCAAATTAAAGAGAATCGAATTTTAAAAATTATGGTGAAATCGGTTTTTTGTAAAAGTTTGTTGTTTGAAAGTTATTGACATTTGAAATTTGGGGTGGAATATAAAAAACGGGTTAAAATGACAAAAATACCCCTAACAGAATTTAATAAGAAAAAAGGAGGGAGTGATTGATGGACACTTGTCACATTGTGAGTGGCTTTCTAGCCTTTTTAATTTTCTTTACTTTGTAAAGGATCGCATCTCGCCCCCTTAAACATCAAGGGATTCCGGAACCTTCTCTTTTTCTAATTACATATTAGTCCCTCTTTTAACATTTAACGGACATTAGACAAACCACCGTTTAGTACTAACGACCGTTAGACGGTATTGTGAAATAATAATTAAATAATAACATTTATATATTAATTATTATACATTGAATCTCATACTCAATGGGTACAACATAGTCTCGAATTCGAATCCGGACATACAACTATTAATTATGTTCATATACTAACATATAAGACTGACATGTTTCTCTTATAACAGTCATTGTTTGAAGTACAATAGGTGCGTTTGTTTGCCTATAACATACGGGATGAGTTGTGAGAGTCACTCTCATCCTATGTACTTAACTGTTTCTTGACGTATCGAAAAAACCCTTTACCCCAAAAAAAATTTATCAATGAAGGCTATGTTTGGCACATGAGATTATGGAGAGATTATTCTTATTTTTTCAAAAAATAAGCTATTTAATAAATAATCGTTATTTGGCAGACAGAACTTATAAGAGATTATAAAAAAAATAATCTTCCATAAGCTTTGAAAATAAAATGTTACTTCATGTAGCTTATAAAAATAATCTCTTTTTTATAATCTTTTTCAAAACCAGCACCAGCACCAGCACCAACACCAGCACCAGCGTCAACATCAACGCCAGCACCAGCACAATATATTTTTGCCAAACATAGGCCAAAATCGTATATTTGAAGATCAAAGATTTGATTAATTGATAAAGAGTCACATTTCTTCCTCGTAATCCAAGATTTCGTTAATTAGTGGTCACCTTAAAAAAATGGCGAGTGGCATGGCCGTCAACGGTGTGCTTGAAATACGATAGAACATTCTTTCTTACAAATTTGTCATATGTGTTTATTTTCTTCGTGGATGACCCTTTCAGCGACTTTTAGCGACACAAGTTTTTGGATACTATTACCCTTATAAATAAGAAGGGAACAAAACTAAAAACCTACAAACCAAAGAGATGAATCACAAACTCTTGGCTCTAATTACTTTATCTGCTCTTCTTTGTTTCATCATGTTGATGTCGAACAATTTACCAAATGCCACTGATAAGCTTACAACCACAATGTCTCACGGTACGTATGCATATATTTTCCAATATTTTCATTTTTTTTCTTTCTCAATCTAATTAAAATCGTTGCGAAGTGCATGTGGCTTTACGAGGCCAAAAGATCATTCAAAAGGGACAGCATGTGGCTTCACGAGGCCGAAAGATCATTCAAAAGGGACCGGCTGAAGGTCCGGCCGAGGGTGGGGGGGGTGGGTGGCCTCCTCATTAGGTTTTACGCGTGGAACACATGCTATTATCAACTTCGTATTATATTCTCACGATGATTTGGATTTCCAAGAAGTCGATGTATGATCGACAGCATTATGATTGTCTGCTATTTATCAATGTTTATAATTATTAGTATGATCTGTTGTGATAATACCTAAAAAAATTTGAAATTTGAGTTTTCATTTCTTATTGTTACTCAAGTATGCATGTAGTGATTCTCAATTGTTTAACAAACTTTGCTTGTACTTGTGACGATACAAAAGATCAAATATTTGGATGTATAATTTTCCAATCTTAATTAGAGTTTCACACCATCAACAAAAACACTAAAACGATCAAATCTGTCCAGAAGCACATAAGATCATATATGTTTATATCATGAAAAAATTGATACGTGGATGCATCCATCAAAAAACAAAAAAATAATAAAAATTAAATCTTATCAAATATCAAACAAAAAAAAATAAAACAATATTACAATTCCTATTAGGTTACCCGCGCATTGCAAGTGGAGAACGGAGAGTAATTAAATTTTTTGGCGAGCAATGTTTTTAGTTAATTATATTTTTTCGTCACAATAACATTACGGAAAATTTCAGATTATAAAAAACCTTTATTAAATTAAAACCAAAATATTTTGTAATCAGTTTTTGCAATTTGTAATTTTATTCCTTATACAAAACAACAACCTTTATTAAATTAAAAACAAAATATTTTGTAATCAGTTTTTGCAATTTGTAATTTTAGTCCCTTATACAAAAGATAAACTATTTTTATTTGTAATTGATTTTATATGTTTAATGTCTCATGCTGAGAGTTTTTCAAATGAGAAAAACGAAAAAAAAGATAAAAAATAAAGAAAGTTGTGCTTGAAATAAGGTGAAAAGTGTGAGACAGCAATAAAGGATCTAAATTTTACTTGGTCTCAGAATAATTTAGAGTAAAATATCTTTTTGCAACCAAATATGGGGATGTTTGGTAGGGATGAAAGGGAAAGGGTGAAACGGAATTAATGATTATTTTCATGTTTCTTTAAAGTAGGAATGGAAATGGAGAAACAAAAATTGATTATCTTTCCACCAAATTCATTCTCCTCAAAAAGTAAAGAATGCTGAGAAATGGAAAAAAAAGGCGAAACATTTGTGGCTCCATTCTTTGTTAGAATCAGTATTTAATAAAATATAGCACGTGTCTTTCACATTTTAATCATAATTTGAAAAAATCATTGAAACACAATCTTCACTTTCTTCTTTCCCCTAACGATTTTGGGTTTCTACTCGTCTTCTTGTCCCTTGCTGTTGCCGATATTCATTGGTTTTTCGCCTTCGTCATCGTCTTCGTCTTCGCCAAAGCCCCTATCGGATTTTGGTCATGGCTGCTACTGGATAGTCTTACATACGAATATGCTTTTTGAAAAAACGCATATTGGATTTTTGATTTATTCATATTGTTTCTTATATTCATGTTCGTATTCAAACTTTTCACATTGAATGCATTTACATATTGATAGAACTCATCTCATACGTTTGTATGATATGTTTATTTTGTCATCTTTCTTCAGTAAACAATGATTAACAATTGTAATTCCATATGAATTTTAGGACATCAATTCATAGAATCCAGAAATTGTTACTCGTATGTATTATATTATCTATATAGAAAAATAAATTTTATATGGTTAATTTAATTTGCATTCTATAACAAAGCCAAACAAAAGAATGGTTAATTGGTCATCTCCTCTGGTTGATTCTGTCTTTGCACCAAACATTAGAACAAATTAACTTTCTCGAGTATCATTCTTTTTCTCCCCATTTCCATTGCGTGCACTCATTCCATTCTTCATGATTTCGTCGTACCAAACACCCCGTAATATTATGTTCACGTTTGGCACAAATAAGTTTGCTATAAAATTATGCTTATTCTTTGAAAAAATAAGATTAATAAATTATAAACTTTGTTTAGCAGACAAAACTTATATGATTTTTTAACAAAAAATTTGCATAATCTCTAAATATCAAATGCTACTTAATAATAAAAATAATTTCAATTTTTAGCTCCCGCTTTATCTCCATTTACAACTTTAATTTCAGTTTTTGCAACAGTTACTTTTGGCAAGCATACTCGTATATATGTGATTAGTCTTAACTACTTATACATAGTTAAGGTAAGCTAATAGGAAAAATTCCGTCAACGATTAAATAAGGGCATGAAGGCATCCACAATGGGAGGGTCGATAATAGGTTTAAAAATTACGAAATTTTATCATATACTCTCATGGACTTCTACTTCAAGTCTCTGTGGCATGAAGATGACTAAAATCATAAACTTGTTTATAATTCAATGCGTGTGTTGGCATGAAATAGTTTATAAAGTTGTAAAATGTTTAACATATTGTTAAAATAGGTTTATAAAATTAAAAAGTTTATACGGTGATGACCAGGGGCGGATCTAGGTATTGGCGAGGTGTGGCACGTGCCACACACGATTTAAGTCGGCGAACTATGATTTTTTTGTAAAAATTGATCTTTTTCAATAGTGTTACATGTAGTTTGGAGATGTGCAAAGAAAATGAGTAAGAATAGGGGAGATCGAAACAAGTTTTTCAGATTTTTGGAGAAGCAAGAAGATATAGTAGCAAGGATGGAGGAAGATGATGAATAGTATTGTAAGTTTTTTTTTTAGTATTTTACTAGTTTTATGTACTTGTTTTGTTTTTTAGTACTCCAAAAAACAAGGAGTAAGTTTTTTTGTTGTCCTTTTTTCAGTTTTTTTTCTTTCAATGTATAGGGGCTAGGGGGTACTTTAAGTTTGTTTATACTCATATAGAACACTACAGATTTTAGGAATCGCAAATCACTTTGATTCAATTTTTCTAATATATAGAGAGTATTTTAAGTTTGTTTATATTTTTTAACTTGTCAGAGGGGCAAGTTACACTATAAGTACACGAGTCGAAAAAGTACACGATTCATATAAAAGTACAGCAGGTGTACTTTTGTGGGTCCCTGTGTCTTTTATCGACTTATATGGTTTAACTTGTGCCCAGAATAGCAAAAAACTTGTTTATATTATAGTAGTTGTTAATTCTTTTGCATATAGAATGTCCATTCAGCGTTTTAGTTAGTAACGAGTTGACAAACATGGTTGTTACAAAGTACTTAACTCCTATCTTAAATGTCAAATTTTGTCTATGGTTGAATATATTTACTTTACTTTCATATTACAGTTGAATAGTCGAGATCCGCGAATTAAAACTGCATAAAAAAGGTTCTACCCAAAAACAAACACGCTAATAATCCCTCGCGAAGCGAAGTGAGCATAAAATGTGCCACACACGATTCAAAATCCTAGATCCGCCAATGGTGATGACTTGACAAACTTCTCAGAGTTATGAAATTTGATAAGTTTGAAATCAAACGGTTTATAAGTTGATGACAAGTCTTTGTTTATAGAGTTATAGATAAACACTTACATTTTGATAAATGCATAATATCCTTTTAAGTTTGTTAAAAACGAGGGTCGCAAGACCACGTGTTACGGCAAATGTCAAAATACATTTTCTTGTGATACAATCCTAATCTTTAAAATGATAAACATAAAGCTTAATGCATATGGGTTATTATTTTATGATAAAAGATCATTTGAGGACAAAAGATTATTTACATACCAAGGGATCAATCTTCACCATCCATTTTTATTTGATCTAATGGATGAGATTAATCCCAACAATTTTAAAAACCCACTTTCATCATTTTTTTCAAATATTAATATCTTTCAAACCGTTAATCGTTAAGCGAAAAAAAATATATCATTGCGACGAGCATTTAATTATCTTTCTATAGATAGGCACTTTGATATACTTTCGACAATTTTTTTTTTCGTATTTTTCACCTTTTTTTTTTTTTTTTTTTTTAAGTTTTTTCGTTTTTTTACGTTACTGAAATTTGCATCGAAAAATCATATATGATAAAACACTAATTTGAATATCATATGTGATATTAGTGTAATATCATATACGATATTACATATAATATCACATGTGATATTACATATCATATATGATTTAACACTAATATCACATGTGATATTCAATTTAGTGTTTTATCATATATGATTTTTTTATGTAAATTTCAGTAACGTAAAAAAACGAAAAAAATAACGAAAAACGTGAAAAAAACGAGTTTTTTTTTTCTTTTTTCGAAAGTATATCAAAGTGCCCGTCATAGAAAGATAATTAAATGCTCGTCGCGATGGTGTAAATATTTTCACTTAACGATTAACGGTTTAAGAGATATTTAAATTATAAAAAATAGGTGAAATAATAAAATGCTTTTAATCTCAACCATTGATTTCTTTTTAAATGGATGGTGAAGATAAGTCCCTTGGTATGTAAGAAAAGTTTGGTATGTAAAATAACTCTCCTCTTATTTTATTAGTCAATGTAAACAGTGTTAAAACAATGTTAATTAGTTTAAAGGCTATTTTGAAGTTTTGTCAATGATTGACGAGCTATTATGTTATCATCATAGTTAAGGGGGTATTTTGACATTTATTAAACATAAATTATTGTTCATGAACAGTAATTCATTTTTATTAAATGTTATTATTCAAATTGATCATAGACCTTCGCCTTTAAACTAATCTTTTTATATAGTAGGAAATTTACAGAAAGTTGAAAAAGAATGTTAAAATTATGGGAAAAATTACTCTATTAGTTTTATACTTCGTCATTTTTCCCGCTTTAGGTACTATATTTATTTGTAATATGTATGAGTAACTATTCTTTCATGTGTTAATCATGCATATGTTACAAGATGAGATATGCATAATTGTGGTGAAAGAATAAAAAATGGTGGTGTAAGCATCACTCCCTTTTTAAGTACTTTACTTATTTTATGTGTCTAAATTTGATATTCATTTGCCTGAAACTTGAAATTAGTGACAATACATGCGACTAAGTTAGAGATATATCTATTTAATCAACAGTTTCATGATAAATTTAATTAAAAGACCAAATTATTTCATCTGTTGCCTAATGGATCATCTTGTTTTGATACGCTCGATCAAAATACACAATCTAAAGTGACATTATTCTTAAGCGAGATTTCTACACTTTTATCGAAAGTGTTCAATGATTTCTTATTTTTATTAATCTGCAAACTTTGACAATCTCGACTATAAGCTCTGCATAGGTTGAATGAGAATTTGCAAACTTAGCAATCATGATAATTGACTAAGGATTAGATTTTATGTGAGTTGCAGATCTTTATCATTTCAATATTTAATATTTAATGTTTTCTTTTTTCTCTTTTTTGCTCTTGCGTTATATACCAAAAAGTTTATGAGTATAAAAGAGAAAAAAGAACCTAACAAGAGCAGGAAAAAAAAAACCCTTAAATTTTGATTTATTAGCCAAGAGATGAAATAATTTTTCTTTTAATTAAATTTATCACGAGACTGTTGATTAAATAGATATATCTCTAATTTAATAGTGTGTATTGTCACTAATTTCAAGTTTCAGGTAAGTGAATAATAATTCTAAACACATAAACTAAGTAGAGTACTTAAAATGTTAAACACTTGAAAGAATAGTGACTCATACATATTACAAATAAGTATAGTATCTAGAGCCGGAAAATGACAAAGTATACAACTAATATACTTAAATAAAAATTTCAATTGGACCAATAAGAGTGCATCATTCTGTTTACATGACAAAATTAAACATTTAATCGGCCAACAAAAGTCAAAATGACTTCAATTTGGTCAAACTTATCTAAATTACATCCAACAAAATAAATAAATATAAAACAATATGTGTTAGTTAAAAATGGTAATTAATAAAACTTTAGTGTTTAAATTTTAAATACATTATATATAATTAAGTATCTTTATCAGTTTTCATGTTTTTAATCTTTATAATTGATAAATACCGCTAAATTTTATATCCCTTATACTTTATATTTTATAAAAGAATACAACATATATGAACGATTCATGGTATTCCTCTTTATGAAATTAAGTAAAATGTCCGAAAAATTATTGTTTTTAACTATTCGCGTTCAATAACGACTCAGATTATTCATCTTTAACAGTTTAACCCGCGCGTACACGAGTTTAAATATTAAATACGCTAAAATTATTATTAACATGATCATCAATATCAAAATAAATGACCTTATAGGTTACTGTGAGGCGAAAATAAATAGAGGATATTATACATATAACAACGACACATATTATTTCAAGGATCATTATGTGCTAATGTATAGAACATTACATCAATAATTAAATTTATACAAGATCAACCTAAACACCATGGTACTTAAACAAAGTTAAATCATTCATGCAATCTATACAAAATATTATTCGATATTAGTATATAATGAGAAAATTATGTAAAAACCTGTGTGCACACGATACCTATAGTTATATATAAGTATAAAAGATTTATGTGTTATTTGTTTTTTCGGAAGAAGCATTATTTATTTCTCTTTTACATTTTTTTTTTCAGTTATAAGTGCTTCTTTTCAGTTATCACATCTTTTAAAATTAGATATAAACTTTCACTCCTTCTCACTTCTTTAAAACAAACCCAATTTATTTCTCTTTAATTTTTTTCTTTCAAAAATAGAAATAACAAACAGTTTTCTTCCTTGCAAATGAGGACTTTAGATGTATCCTTTCTTTTAAAGATGAAGATATAAAACTTTTTAAAAACAAACGACACCTTAATAAAATTTTATAGAAAATTTTTAAACATTAAAAAACCTTTGATTTATGAAGGGCAGTGATACTTTCACGGAAGAAATTGATTTACGCACAGAAATTTAATAAGTATTGACCAATGTACCCTCACAAATTTTTTAGTCAACTTTAAACCTCACCAACATTTACACCAAACGGCAAACCCATCCCTGTCTCCGTCCTTTTCGGCTGCCTCTCTCTGACCGGATCTAACAACACTTCACATCATGTTTGAAACCCAAATTAAATGGTGCTTTCCTACGACCAATGGTGGGATGGTATATTTAACCATTTCCCGCATGACATACATGTATATGATCCGATCACAATACAAAGGGTGTACTTAGACCTTGAGGGGGAGAGAAAGTGGTAGATGATCAGGCGTTGATAGCGTAATGGGAAGTGGCTGGTGATTGTAATTGTGAAGGAAATGATTCTCGAATACAACATTTTACATAGATAAACACAGAAGATGGTGTTATTCGACAAAGAAATTGCGTTGGGCTTCACATTCGAATTACATTTGATTATTCAGGCAACCATTAGTTTTTGTTTTTGTTAATGTTGATTGGTGGCTTGGTGCCGCCATAAAAATGGCTCATAATAGGAATCTAAAATCAACCAGAGTGTGTATTAAGGCTCATAGCGTGTGTCTTTGGACGATGAAGTAAAACCGCCTATTAATATGGTTATTTAATTACAGGGAAATCAGATGAAACGTAAAATACTGAGTAAAACATTTTTCATATAGAAGGAAAGGGCATATTGGTCATACACATTAAAATTCTGTGTATGAATCAATTTTATCCGTGGAAGTATCACTCCCCAAAAAATTGAGACAACCTATGGTGTCCTGGAACCACACAGCAAACAAAAAGGAAAATTGGGGATATGAGGGGAAAAAAAGTAGCCAGAAATTTAGGCGGACATATATGTAGCAACTAGTAACTCATAAAGAAGATGATTTTTGAAAGGGGACTGATATGTTCACGGAAAGAATTTATTCATACACAGAATTTAATGTGGGTTGACAAATATGCCCTTAGATATACTTTACATTTTCCTTTGTTCGCCATTAACAGTTAACACACATTATATAAACCTCTTTCATTCCTCTACCCCATTTCAACCAGTGCCTCCATTTCCGGCATCTCCAATCTAACGAGTATCCCATTTCCAGCCACCTCATTTTTTAACGGCGCCTCAACTTTTGCCCTAAATTCTATATGATTGTATTACGGCCGCCCTTCAACAGCCACCACCAAGCCTCGGTTAAATATGTTCATTATCATACCGAAACTTATATAATCACGTGTTGTTTGAAAGGACTCTTGATGCTCTATTATCTAGAAAAACTAGAAACGTGAAAAGAATTGGAAAAAGAACACCATGTTCTGTGCAAGTGGTTTATGTTACAAACTTATGGAATTATGTTCTAAGTTATTTACTAATGAAAGAAGTGGAGTCATCATCATTTCTATTTTGACAAGTCAAGAAATTAAGATCATCAGTTATTGGTCGCTCTAAGTTTGGTCCCAGTCATTGATTTGAAATCGGTTGGCAACCGAATTTCCCATACTCGACCGATGTTCACATCGGTTACACCGATTGTGGACATCGGTTGGAGGCCATGGAAAACACAAATCGGTTGAAAACACGACCGAGGTTAAACCATACTCTTTCCCAAGATTTTTTGCCCGTTTGGGCTAAATCCAAAAAACTTTTAAAATTTTGACGGTTTGGTCATTTAAACTAAATTTTTTTTTTTTTTTTTTTTTTTTTTTACCACTCTATAAATACCAACTTCACCTCAAACACAATTCACCACTCACCATTTCTCTTCTATATTTATTTGAATCTAATTCTCATCCAACTTCAAAATGTCAAAGAAAAATACCCCACATTCAAAAAACCGACGATCACGACTACCCCAAAATGCCCCGAATATGAATTTCTCGCCGAAAAACAACTTCGAGTTAACCGGCATATCACCACAACAAAACCTATTCGCTTTCGCCCACAAAGTTTTGATTATCAATCACAACTAGCCCAACCAAATCAAAACCAAAACCCGCTTTTATGTTAACCGTCCATTTTGTCCCACGCAAGCGTCCTTACACCGATTACCTGCAAAAACCTAGTGGGTCGTCGTACCATCCAAACATGGACTTCATTTATCCTTCTAAACCGTACCAACCTTATTCCCCGATTCGAAGTACTAATCTTGACATGAATTTGGAAGATTATTTGCCAGAGTATAATACACAAAACTACTAGAGTCAAGATGCTTCGATGGGCCAAGGTTCGGGTCACGGTTCGCACCATGGTTCGTTCCATGATTCCATTCCCGTTGAAGATTCTGATGATGAAAAAACCGCTTCCGTTGAAGAAATGTCCACCATCAAACCAAAGCAGGCATCAAGATGTGCTTCAAATGCCAAGGACAAAGGCAAGAAGCCCGAAACAAGCAAGGGGAAAGCCAAGAAGCAAGTTGAAGCATGGACAAAGGCGGAAGAGGTCGCGCTTTGTAAAGCTTGGGTTTATGTGTCGGAAAACTAGGCGAGAGGAAACGCCCTGAACGGCTTCAAGTTTTGGGAGTTAGTGATATACTACTTTAAAAAAGAATCTGGCTCAAACCGAACCTATGACTCCATCACTACCAAATGGAAGAGTAGGATTCGTAATAGGGTTGGTAATTATTGTGCTATCATGGAGAATATCAAGAATAACCATCGAAGCGGTGAGAATGATATAGACGACACTTCAAAAGATCTTAGAGAATACTGTATGACGTACGGTTATGATTTCACTTTGGAGGAGTGTTGGGAGGTTTTAAAGGGTCATGCTGCTTGGAAAAACATTGAGATGCCGGCTTTCGAAACGAATAGTGGGAAGAAAACAAAGGGTTCTACCACTACCTCTGGTTCAACCTAAGCTCGTGATCCTTTCGATGTCCAAGATGTTGATGAGGAAGGGACTAGAGAATCACGACCGGTTGGTCGTGAAAAATCAAGGAAGAAACCATCCTCCTCCTCTCATGATGATGATGTTCCATCAGAATCATTTGTAAAATCGTTGGCCAAAACTTTCTTCAAGACCAAGAAGCCGTCAAAAGGGGAGAAAGGTAAGAATAAGGAGGGTTTCGAAGATACTTGGTTACGGTTGAGGGAAAAAGAGCTCGAGATGAAAAAAAAGAAACTTGAGCTCATGAGGCTATCAAAACAGGAATCCGACATAATCTTCTACAACACCCCAATCGATCCAAAATTGACCGGCCGCCAACTAGAAGAATTGATGAAAGTCAAGGCAACAATCAAAGCAAGCTACAATTTAGATTATTAGTTTAAGTATTGTAGTGTTTATTTTAATTTCGTATTGTAATGGTTTTTTTTTTTTTTTTTTTTTTTTAATTTCGTATTGTAATGTTTTTTTTTTAAATTTTAATGAATTTTAATTTAATGTTAAAAATGTTTGAATTAAAAAAAAAAAAAAACAAAAAAAAAACAAACTTGGTTCATCGACTGTGGCATCCGGGTCATGTCTGGTCGCTGTAGAGAGAAAGCTTACGTGACGCTGGTGATCTGGGTCATCCCAGGTCACGATTGGGACCAACCTAATGAAGCGGAAGATAAAGATAAAAAAGGTAATGGGGTTTTGACTTTTGACAGTTATTTGCAGAAAGTTAAAACTCTTATTCCTAAATATAGGGGTAGGACAGGAATGAGTTAATGTATTTGGAAGATGGTAAATGAGTTATCTTTGTCAATTTGAGGGGCAGGACGAAGGTTATAAATAGCGCGAAGCGTGACGTGGCGGCATGATCAAGCTTCACGTTTTTGCGGCTAAGACAAAGTTTTTGCTTTTATAAGGCATGATATAAAGCGGCACAAAATATGAAAATATTTATATATTTATATCATATTTCATATATATATCAATTTTACAAAAAGATGTGGCATAAGACGGTGTGGCGGCATGATCAAGTCTTACGCTTTTGCGAGGCATTTGCGAGCCTTTTAGAACCATAGGTAGGACATGAATGAGTTAATGTATTTAGTTTATTTTCAATCCTTTTAAAAAAAAAATTACATTCGCCATTGCGGCCATCATTAGAAAATTATGGTTGGAGTGTACTTTTAGAGAGAGAAAGCTGAGGCGACGCTAAGGTGATATAGATAACCACAATAGCATTAGCCTAAAAGTTTTCTCTTGTGTTACCCATCGATAAATGATTTTAGTTAAGTAATAATTAGGCTACCTTCAGCAGTGACCTTCAGCGACCTTTATTTTTTGTTTCACCTTAGTTTTCTCTATCTTGCGACCTACAACCAACCTTTTAGGCACAATATATATTTTTTTACAACTTTTTTTACATCAAAATTAAAATTCATTAATAATAAAACACATTACATAATAATTAAAATAAAATTAAAACATTACAATAATAATTAAAAAGTTAAACTAGTTATGACACTTCTTGATTTTTTTTCTTCATCTCTATTAGCTTCTCTTATTGTTTTAGGGGTAAAGTCTCGTCGATTAACTTTCGGCTTGATTCTTGGTTTTATGTTTTACTACCTCCGTCCCATAAAAACTGTCCACTTTGACTTTTTTAAGTCATTCTTTTACAACTTTGACCTTATATAATTTTGTTTACGTTATACAACACTTGATAAAGTATATATGAATGGATCGGGATTTAAATGTATGTTCATTAGTATGATTTTCATAAAATATTATATAATGCAAACAAAAATATTTAAGGTCAAAGTTGAGAAAGAAAGACTTAAAAAAGTCAAACTAGACAGTTTTTATGGGACGGAGGGAGTATTATTTTTCGGTTTTGAGTCGGGCCGAGAAAACCGTATCACCCGAATAGAACGTGACTTTAGCTTGTTATTTAAATTAAATAATACCAACTTGCTATGATTACCTCCTCACCTTGTTCCTTTCTCAACCAACCATTCAGGTCACATTTTATATGTTCGTTTCTCAATCCTCATGTTCCCACCTTAAATACTCCATTCATGTCCAATAAGATCATCGAATCGAAAATATCTTAAATGCTTAATAATCAAGAAAACAAGTACCATAGAAGAGCGTCTCATCACTCATGTCTACTGTCATGATTTGCTACTGTCATTGTTCTTTTTGTCTACTGTATTGGCTACTTTTATGATTCTTTTTTAGAGCATGTACAACCGTAACGCCATAACGGCGTTATGGCGTTTTTAACGGCGTTATGCCCGTTACCTCCATTGGACCACCGGCGTTAAAGAGGCAAAACGAGGGCTGCGTTGGGCTTGTAACGCCCGTTAGGGGCATGAAAAAAAAAAAAAAAAAAAAAAAAAAAAAAAAAAAACATTTTGAAAAAGTTACACAAGTAGTCCCTCAACGGCTAGTAGCCGTTACAAATTAAAAAAAAGTTACATAAAACCCCCTTAACGGCTAGTTTAAAAAAAAAAAAAAATCAAAAACATTTTTTTACCACTATAAATACCCAACTAAAACTCTATTTTTTTCACACTTCCTCTCACACTTTATATACTTCCTCTTCACACTTTCATAATTCAAAAATCAAATTCGTTCACAATGGATCCAAATCAAGCTGGTGATATTCCTCTGTCTTGGTCAGACGTTGATGACCAAGAGGACTTTCAATTTATGGCGTCCGCGTACGAGTATCACCTTCAGTTGGAACAACAAGAAGGTATTGAATCTCAACATCCTACTCGTTCTCGTAGCCATGTATATCGTGAACGTGAGCTGGTAGAAGAACGTCTGCGCAACGATTATTTCGTAGAAGGTTGTAAGTATTCAAACCGGATATTTCGTAGAAGATTTCGTATGAGCCGGAAACTATTCCTGCAAATAGTTGAAGGTATTGAATCTTATACTCCCGATAACATTCCAGATCATTTTAGCTTTTTTAGGCAAACACCCGATTGTACGGGTCGAATGAGTATAAGTGCTCTAATGAAGTGTACGTCTGCCATACGCCAATTGGAGTACGGCACCTCACCCAATGCATTTGATGAATACTTGCAAATGGGTTCGAGTACTTCAAAAGTATGTCTTGATAATTTTAACAAATGCATTCTTGATTTGTTTATGTCGGAATATTTAAGAAAACCAACATGGGCCGACATTCAAAAAATTTATCAACATCATGAAGAAAAATATGGTTTTCCGGGAATGCTTGGTAGCATTGATCGTATGCACTGAAATGAAAAATTTTTCCAGTGGCTTGGCAAGGGCATTTTGCTAGGGGTGATAAAAAAATACCCAACAATTATGCTTGAAGTTGTTGCTTCTCAAGATTTATGGATCTGGCATGCATTTTTGGGATGGCGGGGGCAAATAACGATATTAATGTTTTAGATAACTCTCCGTTATTCGACGACCTTCTTGCCGACAATGCCCAAAAGCACCTTATATGGCCAACGAACTAGGTATGAACAGGGGTATTACTTGGCTGATGGAATTTATCCACAGTAGGCAACTTTCGTCAAATCCTTCACGGCAACAACTGATGAAAAACATACGTACTTTAAAAGGAAACAAGAAACTGCCCAAAAGGATATTGAACGTGCTTTTGGTGTTCTTCAAGGCCGTTGGGGTATACTACAACAACCGGCACGTCAATGGGAAATTGCCACGATACGTAGAATCATAGATTCTTGCATTATTTTGCATAACATGATTATAAAAGATCAAAAATTTGCATTACGTGACTATGACGAAGTGTGGGTGGATCCGTCAGCAAATTTGAGGCAACGAAGATGGGTCGAAAGATGTGATACACACGTGTAAGGCAAAAGAAATACATGACCGACAAACGCATACCCAACTCCAACAAGACCTTATGGAGCATGTTTGGCGAAGAATCTTGAACCATGGACAACAACAAAGAGAACGGCGATGATGAATAAGTATTTGCTATGTTTTTTTTTTGTCATTTCCTTTATGTTGTAACGTTTAATTTACGGTGTGTTTTTTTAATTTCGATGTATTTTTTTTATTTTTTGTAATTTTTTTTCGATGTATTTTTTTAATTTCGTATTGTAATATGTTTTCAAATTTAATGTTATGTTTAGTTTAATAAATGAAGTGTTTGTTTTAGTTTAGGGGTTGAAATTGAAAATATGAAATGTTATTGATGTTATTGGGATGTTATTGTTGTGGGTGTTTTTTAGGGATGTTAATTTTAAATGTTAAAGCTGATGTGGCGCTAACGTGGACGGTGTTATTGGTGTTATGGTGTTACGATTGTATATGCTCTTATCTACTATGAAAACATTAAAAGTTGCATTACTCCCTCCGTCCCAAAATTATAGTCCCCTTTCTATTTTTTCGGTCTTTTTTTTACCACTTTGACCTTAAGTATTTTTTTTTGTGTTATATAATATTTGATGCAAAATATATGAATGGATTGAGTTTTAAATGTATTTTCATTTGGTATAATTTTCATCAACTATTGTATAACATAAACGAAAATATTTATGGTCAAATTGAAAAGAAAGCACCAAAAAGTCAAACGGGACTATAATTTTGGACGGAGGTAGAAGATACTTGGCATCGCTATTGATACCCTTTTTGGCCCACTAAAAAGATAAGAAAAGATAAAAAATATATTTTTTTTTGTCTTTTTGTTATCGTGTAACACAGTTTTTTATCAGTTTACGTTCCGTATTTTTTGCCAATTTATTTCTTTTGATGTGTTAAATTTTATATTTTACGTTCCGTACTTTCATTTTTGTAATTTGATAATAAAAAAAAAATTATAAAAATAATAAAAAGATAATAAAAAAATGAAAAACAAAAGGAGTACAAATTGTATTTTAAGAGGGTCTTTATAACCTATCCCTTTATTTAATAGACACAAGACCAAGGTCGAGTTCTCAACCGAATTACAAGTCGACCCTCATCATCCGAATGTTGAGCGGTGGCGGCGACCAACATCGACCCTCATTGACCTTTTGATCGACCGACCCATTGCAGGCAATCTTAGAACCCGAAGAAAACAACAAAATATGATTTATGTATAAAATTGGGTACTAACTACGTAAATGATATGGTTTATACTATCAATTTACCATACATAGTAAGAGTTAGGATTAAATGAGAAGAAAAGATAAAATATGAAGGGTAAAAAGAAATCATAACCACACATTTTTTATGCACTTATAAAAGTAGATGCATCTTCTCTTAAAATTATTCCTCTTATTTTAAATATGTAGCTATAAATCTTTCTCATTTTTCTCATTTTACTTTTCGTTCTCACCGGATTCTTTCCCTACGCATAGTAATAGATATGCAAAAAGATATGATAGTAACTAGTTTTCAAGTTATGAGAGGAAAAAAAAGTTATAAACACTCAACTCAACGTACTATCTATACTAAATAAAATACAAAAATGTCAACAAGTCAAGAATTGGAAAAGTGAAATGTGAAAAGTGAAAAGTGAAAAATATGGTTTGAATAACTTTGGAAAGTCAGACTTGATTTCTATTACTTTGCTTGGTAACTTTGGAAAATATTTATTGTTTGCAAAAAAAACTTTCATACCATATACTCTCATACCATTCGTGAATGTTAAACCATGTTAATTTTTTTTGTTAGAGTTGAATTATCGGATGTTACAACCGTTTGCAATTACATTTTGATCTTTTCACGTTCTATTTTGAATGTTAAACGAATCCATGCCATAATATCACATATCGTTAATTGTCTACCGCTAGGAACCGCTGCCGCCAGGCGCGTACTCGCCTAGTTAATTAAGATAGATATATGATGTTTCATTTCATTTATGAAATCATGCTAAAAGTGAATCTATTTTGATCGAACCTGAACTGACCTGAGATGTTAAGGGTGCGTTTAGTTGGGGGAAAACGCATTTGTTTTTCTCAAAATGTTTTGTGAAAAACAAAGAAAACAAATATCGCGTTTAAATTAGCGTTTTTCAACAAAATGTTTTGCAAAACACAAAATCCCCTATCTCCTAATTTAACAAGAAAAATTACAAAACAAATTTTAAGTGTTTTCCTTGTTTTCCTTAGTAACCCACAACCCTCCCTCCCTTTCTTTGAAATGGAAAATACAAACATCAACTAAACGCGCTTTCTATATTTTCAAGTGTTTTGCGTAGATAAATTTCTCTTCAAATTTTAAAAAAACTAGAGATAGAAAACAAGATAATTTTTTCTCCAACTAAACACACCCTAACTAATTCGCTTGTTAAAAATTTTCACCTTGACAAAACTGGAAATCACCTTGGTTTTCTGGTTGGTTCCACCACTGGCCCAAATACAATGTGTGCTTTAACATGTCTTTTTTTGAAATTAATTCGCGAACCAAAATTGAAGTGGAGTAACTGCTTTTCTGTTTGACAAATAAAGTCGTTTAAGATAAGTTATTCAACAAATCTTTTCTTCCATTTAATTCGCCAACCAAAATTGAAGTCGAAGAACTGGGCCAAAGCTATTGGCAGGCCCAAGCTAAATTTACTCTTAACATGTTCAATTGACACCCTTGATTGACAAGTTCATTTATTTATAAAAAAAATAATAATAAATAAAAAATAAATAAAGAAAAATCTCAGCATATGTGTAAATGATTTCGGTATACAAATTGCAAACAATCTCACCCTTTTTATATATAACAAAAAGAAAAAGAAAAGAAAAAAAATAAGATTGAGAGATTTCAACAAAAGATGATTTTGACAGTTTCAATTAGACCAACATTTATAAAACATATTTGTACCAAAAGGCTTGTATATCAATGGTATCTCATGTTGTGTGAGAAGCTTCTTAACAAAATGGTTGTGGGTTCAAATCCTAATTAAAACTTGTGAGATAGATTTGTAGTATAAATATTGTGAGACAGTTAAAATTACCGTTCTTAAAAAAACATATTTGTAAGAACAATATTTAACACAAGTTTATAATTCAACAACTTATGTGGTATGTCTAGAAAATTATATTTTTCACAACTCACATTTAATAACTTGTACGTGCACGGGTTAGATATTATTTTTACATCTCAGGTTTAATAACTTATGTGTGCACGGATTAGAAAACTTATTCTTAAGCCACATAAGTAATATTTTTTTTTGCATATTTATCATTCATTAAAGAGCCTAGACTTTCAAGTATGAGTTATGATATATATGCCTACATAATAAACCTACAAATAAGTCTACACCATTCACATTTTGACAAGTTTCAAATATTTTTTCTCTCTTTTCATATTAACCAATCAAATTTTCAATTTCACCAATCATAGTTGTAGGTCTATTTTTAGACAAAACATTTAAGTCTACAAATCATTTTTCTTAAAGTATAACCCGTGTCTAATAAATATATCTGAAAATCACTATTTTTACAACCTCGTTTCAAAAAGTTAAATACAACCAAAAGTATTATAAGTATCAAATATTAAAGACCAAAATATATATTAGTACTCCGAACTTGATAAACTAGATCATTCAGTACCCTAAACTTTTAAGGATACAAGATAGTACATCCGAACTTGGCAAAATGATATTACTACTACCCTATACAAAAATAACTTAATAATTAATTTTAAATAATCAGTTAAAATACTATATTAACCTTTTTAAAGAAAAATAAGAAAAGTTTTGAAAAAATATATTTACCTAGCCAAAGTTTTACTATAACTTATTTATTATAAAAGAATTTGCTAAATTGATTTTTTGAAAGAAAAAAAACAATTAATTATTGAGTTAGTTTGTATATGATTTTGTCAAATTCATGGTACCGTTGTGCACTCTTAATAATCCAGTTTGACAAGTTCAAGAAACTAATATATGTTTTGGGCAATATAAAACAAAATTTATCTTTATATCTTGTATGTTTACAAAATTTATAACCAGTGATAATAGAACACACATTCTTTCGTGAAAACGAACGTCGAAGTTAACACAAATAATGTATTTAAAGGTATTGTAAGAGGGAATTGATTTGCACACTTTTTGAGACACACCAGTACACCAATGTATGCATTATTACACAGTTGTATAATTTTCATATCATGCATTATCAACTTATACAACAGAGTGTACAAATTATAAGAAAATAAAAAGTGCAAATCAGTTCTTATTGTATAAAGGTGTATGAAATAAAATTGCATGAAAATTTTGATAATGAGTATTAAATTATTACCATGCAAGTTGCATGATTTAAAAGAGTGTTAGGGGCCGTTTGGTTGGGGGATATTGGGGTATATTGGGGGCATTTGCAATTTAATTTCCTTCAAATACCATGTTTGGTAACTCAAATGAAGTAATTTACAATTCCATGAATTTCAAAATGAGAGAATTAAAATGCCTCCAAAAAGTGAAGAATTTTAATTTACTTAGGAAATTTTTTTATAAACTTTTTTCTTATTATTGTTTTTATAAACTTTAAATAGAATATTTATGATTTTTTTTATAAACTTTTTTTTTTAATTTTTATAAATTTTTATAAACTTTTTTATAAATTTTTATAAACTTTTTATAGTTTTTATAATTTTTTTAATAAATTTTTATAAACTTTTTTATAATTTTTTTTATAAACTTTTTTTATAAATTTTATTTATAAACTTTTTTATAAATTTTTGATAAACTTTTTTTATAAACTTTTTATAAAAAAATTTTATAAGCTTTTTTTATAAATTTTTTATAAATGTTTTATAATTTTTTTTCTAAATTTTTTATAAACTTTTTTTATAAATTTTTATAAATTTTTTATAAAGTTTTTATAAAAAAATTTTATCAATTTTTTTATAAAATTTTTTTTATAAACTTTTAAATAGAATATTTATGAAATTTATATTAAAAATGAAAAATATTTTTAAATTTCTGTCAACCAAACGTGCGGAGGTATTTTAAATTCCGGAATTTTAAATTCCCAAGAATTTAAATTTTCTAGAAATTAAAATTCCGGAATTTCAAATTCTCCAACCAAACGCCCCCTAAAAGTACCACATATAGATATTAAGAAAGGATGTTTAAAAAAAAGATATTGAGAAAGAAAAAGTCAAATGTGAGATGATTTAATTTTGTAATTAATTAATTCACATCACATTGGCTATCTAAAGTGACGTTAGGCTACCCTCAACTCTAACGTTACACTTCACCTTTCATCTAAGTCTTACATCAGTTTTCTCTCTTCTTCATCATCATTTCACTTTTTGCTGCCAACTATCTCACATTACTTCACCTTTTAACACGTTATTTTATTTATTTAAAACAAAAAACTTTTATTTATTAAATTTATAAAAACATTGCATAAATTAAAAACGTAAAACGTACAGAATTAAAAATGTAAACGTTACATAAATAATTAAAAACATAAACGTTACATATTGGTAGTAAGTTGAGAAGTAAAATGATATGAAATGTATAAATGAGAGAATGAAAGTATATAAAATGTGAAGTTGTGTTTAAAAATGTATAAATGAAAGGTATTTATATGTAAAAAATGAGTAGATTTATTTATTATTATTATTATTATTATTATTATTATTATTATTATTATTATTATTAAAAAAAAAAAACATCACTTCATTAGAAAATCAAAGGGAATTACAAGAAATTAGTGGGGAGCCGAGAGACTAACTGGGCCCCCACTCCTCTAGCAATAGCAAAATAAATCCTACTAAAAATATAATTAGCACCACGCAGCCAATATCTTGAGTGACGAGAACTTTGATACGCTGAGAAGGTTACCGCCCTTCTCGAAGTTCACCAAAAGAGGAGAAAGAGAAGGGATAAACCAATATCCAATATCAACGCGATTTGGTTTCAGACTTGACACGTTTGCGCTGTGCCTTCAATCACGCACCGCCACAAAGTCAGTCATACCGCTTTGTGTTAGGGGCGATGACCCAGTGAGATCAACACACACATCAAGGCCTCTCTCCCACGAGTAAAGTAACAAATCAGCTGGGCGTAGGTGTTTGTCCCTCTCTCCGCAGAGTCCAATATCAATTTCTTTACGAGCCGAGACCCCTACCCGGGAGCAGATATCAGCGAGAGTGGCACGCACCACATTATGTCGATGTTTAATACCAATAATACCTGCGCATGATACAACATGATCCCCATAGATATCACCCGTAAAAACTTTGGAACAAGCAGAACACGACATCTGAGTGGAGAAAAGAGGAACACCTAGACGATAGCATAAAACACACCGGTAGGTTTTAACATTCATAGTCTGCTCCAGCCCAACTATCGGGACTACTCTGAGCCAGTCTGAAGTATGGTCTTCCATTTGCGATCTCCATACAATCGCTTCTAGCGATAAACGAAGGTGGATTGCCTCTTTGGTGACACGTGTGAAATATAAATCGCCAATTTCTTCATTTGGGGGGGGCGCAATCTCACAAGAGCTACCCAAAAGGTCGGTCTCCATTTTCGTTAAAAACATGCAGGGCATCCTCAAAGGAAGATCCAGTAGCACCAACACCCGACTGCCGGAGAAGTTCAGTCTGTAGACTGGCCGATTGGAGTCTCGACGCAAGGAAGGCATAATTCAAAACATCACCAGCAGCGTATACACCAAGCCCCCCAAATTCAAAGGGAAGAGTGGTCAGTCTCCATTGCCAATTACCAAACCCGGCCCCAGAGGCAGTGGCAATTCGCTCCAAGGAGGAGCGAAGTGCTTCATCGAATGAAATCGAGCACGCTCAAAGACACGGGGAACATGCGCATAGAAAAATACGCCTTTGAAATGCCGACCATGCACGCGGAAGCAACAATTCACATTGGGGGATCATTAAGCTTAGCAACAACGTCCATAAGTTCAATGGTTTTAGAAACTCGTTTCAAAACGAGCTTACTACTAAACTCAAGGTCTACACCAACAGGCCCACCCAACAATTTTACACCATGCAGGGGCCGAGCAATATTAGGAGGGAAAACACCTTCGAGTCTGCTTCTAGGATCTTCCCTTGGCCAGAAAACTTCAGTTTTATCAACGTTGAGGTGCAAACCATAACGGGGTCCATCTATCATAATGAGCTCCAATGCCTTCCCAACAAACAGAGTATCTCCAATGATCGTACCATCATCAAGGTGCCAAGCTTGAAAGGGGAGAGAAACGGAGTCCTTGATCTTGCGGGCCAAAGGATGTAGCACCAACGCAAAAAGGAGAGGTCCGAGGATCACCTTGCCGCACGCGTGTGTGACCATAGAGTGTGTTCCCCATAATATAATCTGGCTGGGCTGGAGTAGCAAAATTCAACCCAACGTGATATGGTAGGGCAATGGAGACGAACCTCTTGTAGCATAACCTCACGGTTCACCAGATTGAAGGCGTTTTTAAAATCCACCAACAACATCGAAAGACCCACATCATCACCACGGTCTTCAACAAGCCGATTCACGGAATGGAGAATGGCCTCTCCTCCTCTAGAAACCCCAACTCCGAACTGAAGATCATTCAAGTATCCATCTAAAGAGTGGCCAATCATAGAAGCTCCCACCTTGGAGACTAAACGCCTCCGCATCCCCAACCGCAATAGGACGGATACCACCACCGTTTTGATCATGGAGTGAGAGGAGCACCGAAATATACTCGCCCAAAGCCTTAGGACACTTACCATCAAGAAAAAGATTTACCACTTGGGTGATGGAGTTGATTAACTCATCGATATAGCCACAGCAGCACCGTTAAAACAATCCAATAGGTGTTGGGTGCGTAAACCATCTCGACCATAAGATGTACCACGGGGAAACTCTTAATCATGTCAAGGACCACAAAGGAGATGCAATGAGGTTATGATGATCAATAGGTATATCAGGCTGAAGGAGCGACTTGAAGGGATGCTTAGCCTTAAGGTCCTCAAGAGTAGAATCATTGTAACGAAAGCAACTCCAGAAGAAAGAACTCCTCGACAGCAGCAGTATAATGACCATCACAAATCTTCCTCCTACATTGCTTGATATTACGCTCACCCACCTCCGTGTTTCTTCCTCAATATTAGACCAAGTGGGAGGGTTCGGCTAAACCTCTCTAACAAGCTGCAAACTACCACCGGACGTACCAAGACCGAATGGCATTAGCGATATATTCTTCTTGACCGGGCGCTAGTAGCAGAACCTACACTCCATGTTCCTCGGGCTAAAGGTTTTAAGGAGACAAAGAGGTAAGGCTAACATGCTAACCCAACAAGAAATGTCTTCAGGTGTGTAGATCTCCTTATCAAGAGCTCCTTTCAAAACACGAGAGAATCCCAAACGACACTTTGGAGGAATGGATTTGACAGTGTGCAACCCTTTAGCGAGCAAGGTGTCAAGTAAGTGTAGATCAAAACTAGAGTGCTCTTCCAAAACCAAATCTTCAACGCAAGCGAGCTGAACAGAAGGGGGAACTTGGGGCTTAGCGAGATCAAATAACACAAATCTAACAACACCATCACCGCAATCGGGGGGTGGCACAAAATCGGGTCCATGCCGACATTTAGAGCGAAGGGTATGCGTCTTAAAACAAACCCCACACAACCAAAGACCCATACGTTTCAACGTAACCTCAGCAACCTCATAAACAATTAGATTAGTGGCCAAAGAAAGTTTGGTGGTGGCTAGCGCATCCTCATTGAAATGACGATCACGAAGATGAGAAATCAACGAGGTTTTGGTAAGCCCATTCCCACTGCCGTCTTGACAACCACTTAAACCAGCAAAGGGACAATGAAACCGAATAATAGCCATAGAGATTTTTTTTTTAATACCCGCAAGAAAAAACCTAAGACTAAATTAAGTGAAATAAAAACAAAGTGTAAACATGTGAGGACCTACTAAAAAGGCGAAACACAAAAAAGGGCAAAAGAATAATAAAGAAAAAAGACACAACGTGGGCCCCACTAAAAAAACAAACAATAGACAAGATGAAGCAACCTGCTACCAGAAAAGTTAAGCAACTCGCTAAAAAGCCATTTGCTGCCAAAATAGTAAGGCCAACTCGCTACCAAAAAAGGAAAGCCAACAAACCGTTACTAACAACAGAAGGCTAGCCAACAAACCACTTCCAGAATGAGCTAGCCGACAAAATGAGCCAACTCGCTACCTGAATCCGGCGTGAACCAGCAGCAACGAACACCACCTGCTAGCAACGGCAGCAGATGGAGGTGGGGAAACACACGACACCAAATCAAGATAGATCACCCCAAAGCAAATTGTGGTTTCAAAGAAGAAACACACGACATGAAACCAACGAAAGAAAGGGAAGAAAAAAAAAACAGAGCCCGCACGTCAACAAAGACGTTGAAACAGTAAATCAACAAGGGTGTTGAATTACAGGGGCCAAAACACGGTGGTAACGTGGATTAGGTTGATGGCAGCGCCATCTCCAAATTCGCCCACAGTAAACGTGTGTGGTTTTAAATATTCAACATTTATTATTATTATTATTATTATTATTATTATTATTATTATTATTATTATTATTAATCAAATGTTAACTTTGCACTGGGGTCTCACGTATACACGGTTTTCAAAAGGTGAAGGTTTCACTTTTCGCTGCACCTTTTTCTTCCTTGCCAACACCTCATGCCCCACTCCCAGTGCATGTCACGCGGCAACATGCTCTTCCTGATCACTCACGATGCTGCGTTGGAAGCAACCTTAGCAGCGCGATGTTTTCAATTTACACTCTAGATTGATATGATGGATTAATTTGACATCGCTATTAAAATAAAATTAAGTTTAACCAAGTTGATATTTTAGTTGTCACATATACACATTGCACATACAAGTTTTCTTTTTAATTGTTTCCTTATTGTTTTTTTTCCCTTCAAAACTTTTTCTATATAACATTTTATGAGAGAATTACGTATCGCTAATTTATTTTCTTATTTTTATTCAAAACAACAACATTAACACTAACATGAATAAGATATGAGATCATTTATACACCAAAAATATCTTGCATATTAAGAAGATAATAGTTAGCCACTCATTTTTTATAGATAAAAAAAATATGAGAGATTAATTAATATTTTTATTTGAAAATGTAGTTACTTTAAAACTAGACGAGTATCCGCGTCTAGCGGCAGCGGTTCCTAGCAGCAAACAATTAACGATATGCGATATTGTGGTAAGTGTTCCGTATAACGTTCAAAATAGAACGTAAAAAGATCAAAATGTAATTGCAAACTGTTGTAACATGTGATAATTCAACTCTAGACAGCATACGCCAAGACAAAGAACGTGATTTTATAGCGGCGGATAGTTTTTAGTGATAAAAAAAAGTTTACGGGTTATAAACGAAACATAATAAAAGTTTGAGGATTTGGGTATTAAACATAATATTTTGAAACCCGAACTGTTTCGGTCGAAAAACGAGTCAATTTATATCGGGTCAACCCGCTGGGTTTGAAGCTTCCTGGGTCAACCCGGTTTCTAATGTGTATTAATAGTTTCCTTTTGGACTTGTTGCCGAAATGTCTTGTTTTTTGTTTTCAAACATTATAGCAAGAGTTGATGAAACTGATGGAGAAGAGAAGGATAATTTATACTACTCATTTTTCTTAAATTATTGCTCAAAGTAGTAAATGCAAAATGGTAAGTCGTTAATTGATAATTGTCGGTTAACAAATTTTCTTTCTCAGCCCATTATAAGACCATATGAAAAACGGTAACACACTAATTGAAAAATTAATTGTACGACTTTCCTTGATTTTCATCATTTGCAATATCTTTAAATTGATTTCGAGGTTTTTGAAATTTTCAAACAAAGTTGACTATATTTTCAAACGCATGGCTAATTAATAGTTGCTTTAGTTGCCTGCAATAGCAGTTGACTGCAATTCATTTCAACATTTCATTTTTCAATTTTTCAACATTTCATTTTTCAATTTTTCAACATTAATAGTTTGAGACATAATTCCAATGGTGGCAATTTAGTTTTCAACATAAGTTTGATGCGTTGATTTGTGTCTGGTGCGACGGTTCATGTGAGTTCTACTACTGTGGTTTATACATAGTTTCTAGTCGTGGTTATAAATTATCGATTTTTACAAAATTAGTCGTGGTTAAAAATTATCAACGTATAAAAAATACTAAATTGAAATAAACTCAATATTTTATCAGACGTCACATATTACAACATTCAAAAATGAGATTCTATATTACAATTCAACCTACCAACTTTCTTTTAAATAAATTCCCATATGAAAAGTATTTGTCTATCAATTTTCGCGTTATATACTTTTTTGATGGACGTCAATTCATATCTGTTTTAATAGTTACCAATATCTTGAGTATCATTTTCTTTTAAAAACTAATCATATTTTGTTTTGGCCTGGTACTATGGTCAACGAGTCATTTTAGAGATATCAACAGCTAGACATTTTAGGCTATATATTTTTGAAGGTATAATAAAATATATATGCAACATTTACTTTTTCTACATTTATGCTTTATTACTTCTACTTGAAACACTAAAATCATCTTTTGATATGCGTTAAAATTCTAGGGATGACAGCCTTTATGAAAGGAGAGAGACCATATAAATCTAGGTGTTTGTTTTAGGTTAAGAGTGAGTGTGAGAAATATAAAGAGGACCATATATATATTTGTCCATTTTTCGGTATGTGTGTTTTGTGTTTTAGGTTTCAAAGTCAGACGTGTAGAATGGCCAGTTGTGTTTCATAAATTTCTAATGAATCCATTTGGTGTTTCCAAAGATAGATTATATCATTATATGTGTGTTTCATACGTATAGGTAATAAAGATCCATCACCATTCAACATTTTCTTTTTTACAATTCAACAGACTTTTACAATTCAATAGTAAAAGTAAAATAATTCAAACTTTGACTGTTTTTCCATTTTATATAGTTAAGATTTGAATGTATCGCGAACCATTAATCGTTTAGCATTAAAATTATGATGTCGCGACGTGAATTTTATTATTTTCATAAACGCGCACTTTTTTGTAATATCAAAGTGTCCGTCTATTAGAAAAATAATTAAATGTTAGTCCCGATGATACAATTTGTTTGCTTAACGATTAATTGCTTTTAGAAGTATATATATAAATATAAAAAAAGAATGAAAGTGCGTTTGTTATTTGATAAAAATTAATGGTCTGCTATGATTGATCACTTTAGAGTAGTGTTATTTATATCTAAACACATGCGTAAATACATGTTTAATTTATAAATCCTTAAACAAGTGTATTTTTTTTATCCACTTTAATATATTTAAGATTTTTTTATAAAAAATTAACAAATATAATGCACTGTATATTTGTTAGGAAAATACATCAAGATAAATTTTGTGAAATGGGCTTTAATTTGAATTTCCAGCTTGGTTCAATAAGTTTTTAGTTAGGCATAAAAAAAATTAACCATCAAGATATTGGTTGTGTGTGGGAGAGGGCTTATCGGGGCTTATGAGGTGCTTAAGCATTTAAAATAAGTTGGCTTATATAATAAGTCTTGTTTGACGTAGAAGCTTGTGTAGGTTTTAAAACTATAAGCCCAACCAAATAAAAGGGGCTAAAAATTTTAAAGTGTGCTTTTAAATATTAGGGGGAATTGCATATCTACCCATTAAAACTTGTATATTTGCATATTTCCCCAAAACACAAGTTTTTATTGCATAATGTACAATGATGTTTAAGCATGTTTTGGGGAAATATGTAAATATGCAAGTTTTAGTGGGGATATATGTAATTGACCCTAAATATTAAATTACTTATTTACCGCAACTCATAACTAACTATATTAGTATATGTTTATTTAATTCTGTCATTTTTAGTAATTTTGCAATAATAAGTTCAAGCTTAAGCTAATTTGCCAAACAAGTTTATTTCAATTTCGGTTTCGTCAAACATACCCATTGTCAATAAAATAGATAAATAAATTTATCGTTGACAATATATTGGTGTGTGTCAATAGTGTATATAAATAAATGGCCAAACGAAACAACCATTTGTATGTTGAAAACGACGAAAAAGTTTTTCCATAGGGGAAATTACCAAGCACAAACCACCATCACCGTCTCTTTCATATTTATTTGACACCCATAAATAATAAACAAGATTGGTTAAAACATCCAGTCCACGAATGGTGGATGGCTCAAAAGTCTTACGGTTCCACAGCTACAACGCTTAATTAGTGCTTGTGATTGTTGATGATCGCCACCTAGGAGTACAATACAATCTAAAAATGTGTTTACATCTGAAACCCTATAACTCAGTTGAAAATTAATGCTTAAATAAATTGGGAAAAAAAAAACAAAAAACAACCAATAATGCTAGCTCACAACAAACCTCTCACCATAAAATAAATGGCCATGCAACTGACTCGGAAAAGAAGAAAATCAGCGATGAATGGACAATTTACCGAGTTGCAAACTGAAACGGGCAATTTCTTTATTGTAGATAAATCTAGAAGTACACAGAAAACAGAATGTGAAACTGCTTTACAAAAATAAGATGAAACAATCGGTGTTAAAGTAACAGTTCCTCTCGAGGTTACCTGCGCTGACTCCGGGCTATCATAAAGGTAATCGCCCTGGGATTAGTTGACTCGCAATGTCGAATCAAAAATCAGGTAAATAAAAAATTAAAAAAAAAAATTGTTTGCTAGAAAAAGTTTTCCTGAATTTATGAAACTTACTTTTCTAATTTGTATCTACACATTAGAAATGTAGGACTTATATTTTTCTACATTCTCCCTACACTTACTTCTCTAAAACAAATAAAAAGTTTTATCAACATCTCACTAATTTAGTCCCCACCAACTATTTATAATAACGATCATGTATTTATACTCACGTCAGCATCAGAACGCTGTGGCGACGGCCTTCGAGAATCAGCTCTTCCAGGGGGTGAAACACTTTTTTGAGTGGCTGAGCGTTTCTTTTCTAAAGGGGCTACATGACGTACTTCTGCTCCTAGAAGGTGATTTGCATGGAGACGCTCTCTTATGCGCGACGAGCAGTAGGAGAAGCGCTATACAATCCAAATTAGCATCTATCAGATTCTTGGGAGAAAGTAAGGAGATAAGGTATAAATATGCCACACGGGTATTTAGAAGTTTACAACAAAGGCCACCAAGCATCAATGTAGTTTTTTTCAAGTCAAAGTGTCAACTAAAGCTAAAAATGTGCTAGATGAGCATATAATGCTATTTTAGAAGTTGGGCGACTTAAGTGTAAACTTTTTTTTAATCCTTAGGGTAGCCAATGCATACACCATCCATAAAATAATCAGGAAAGATAAGAAAATCAAGTAGGGTGTTGAGCATATAAAACACTTATTTACCTGATAAGAGACCGGCTTCTAACCTTCTCATCAGGACTCATGATGCGACTTATGCTGCAGTAGTGATCCCTGTCCCTTGCTCTAGACCTGTCATAATTAGACCAGTCCCTGCTTCTGCTATGGTTTTTCCGCTTGTCACTGTCCCTATAGTCGTCTTTATGACTGGAACTACATTCAGAACACAACAAAGATACAAAAGTAACCAACTGTACAGCGTAAGCAGAAAACCTCATACATTACATATTAAAAGCATATATCATATGCAAGTGCCGAAAATGATTTTCATTTGAAGCGTTAAGATTGCATATGCCTCAAATGACTTGGCATTCATACGACATGCTTGGGTATCATGATACTTTTTAGCAGCGTGTATAAAAAAACCAGCATACCACATTAGGAAGTGGTATGAAATTTTTTATTCCAGCAAAATAAGCGTGTTTGCATATAAAGATCTTTACCTCGGCATGGGACTTCGGCTCCTTGACCCCCCCTTCAATTTTTCTGCTGGTTCCAAAATCCTTCCCTTATGACTATAGCCCAAAAAACCAAGCATAACAAGTAGGCATATATGACCCAAATTTTTTTTAACAAAAGTTACAACATTCTGTTGACAATTATATGTTAGTGCATCTACAAATATACATTTGCGCATATAGACATCTCAGTAATAACACAAGCTAGTGACTCACATTCTTTCAGTATCAGGCCCATATTTAGCAAACTGAACCATTATCTCTCTCCCATCAACAACTCTTCCTGAAACAAATGTTGGGGGTTATTAGCCCATAGTAGGGTGAAGATAATCAATAGCAAACCAAATAACAATACAGGTTACCGGATATCACTTGGAATCGTGTTATCACTTTCCAAAGTAAACTATTCGTAATCTCTAATGCCCGGTATCACTTAATATCTACTTGGGATAAGACCAATGTTTGTTAATGATTTTCGCACAAATCAATAACCCTTGCGTATTCAAGTGTTTATGTTTATTGTGTGTCCTTCATGAATATGTAATTTCATATTTATAAGAAAATACTCATATAGTCAACAAATGGGAATTTTGAGGATTAATCACCTATTAATCACTTGATCCCCATTATAGCTATTTAGCTACACGACTACTTAAATATGGTTATTAGCAGCTATAACGCCATATAGTTCAATGTTAATACTAGCAGTATTAATTTCTAACAATTTAACATTAGTACTAGCGTATTAACTTTGCCAACAGGGTAATGTTAGTACTAGCAAGTATTAACTCAATGTTAGGCGTAACATTACGACTTGCAGTATTAACTCACAACAAAAGTAATATTTTGAACTTACCACTAGAGTCATGCTCGGACTTACCAGTACACTCCATTCCCTACACTACCGGTGTGAACTAATCCCTCAAGTGCACTAAATTTTCCAACAATCCTCCCTAAATTTAGTTCACTTCCTTTGCATGAAAATTAAACATTAAACAAAACATGTGTATAAATGAAAATATGTTGAGGATTGCATTTCCATATTAGTACATTACACGTTCAAATATTCTAGAATCAGGGTACTCTAAGAATTGAACCCTTCAACCCATTTGAATACTTGAAGATAAAATACACAAAAGTTTTCAAACACTTAAACGCTCCTGACACTATTCAAACCATGTGTCCATATCCAAATTCATAAATGTTGTAAGAGCCAAAAGTCCAAAGCTCCCTGAAGCGGCAAAACTTCAACATTCACATAGGTGGTTCCTCTTTATTCATGCTCCTGCCAAGTAATTTTTCATAGAAATTAACCATTAAGAAGTAAAGACTTCATCCTCCTTATCAGCTGTTTCTGAGCACAACCTTGGGATGTAAAATGAAACATGTGCTCCAGTCCACTGAATGTTCAGCTTTCCACATTGAACTCAGCTCCCAAGTTTTACCACCAATCTTAACACTTTTGCAATCCCTTTTAATGTGACCATATTTGCCACATTTCCAACAAGTAGGTATTGCCTTCTTGTTAGGGTCAACCCTTGTGTTATCATGATGTTTACGCTTGCCCTTGTTGTCATTGTACCTGGTAGAGTTGTTATGCTCTACCCTATTAACAACAGATGCACCAACAATATTGTTTCTCTTTGGCTTGTCATTATCCTCAGCCCGAGTAATTCCTCAATGCGCCAGATGACTCGCCTCAACAACAGATAACTCCTCCTTCTTATGTTTCAAGGTATGCTTGAAATCGTCTAGAAGGAGGGAGTTTTTCAATGATACAAGAGACTGAAATAGCCTCATCCATGTTCATTTTGTGTTGTGTAAACCTTCCAAGTATAGCAAGAAGTTCATTGTATTGTTCCATAACTGGCCTTGAATCAGTCATTTTGTAATTTGTGAAATTACTTACAAGGAACTTCTTACTTGATGCATCCTCATCCATATATTTGGCATCCAAGGAATCCCATAATTCTTTGGAAGATTTAACACATTGATAAATATCAAAGAGAGAATCAGACATACCATTGAGAATCAAACCTCTGCAAATGTAATCAAGAAATTTCAGATTCCATTGTTGAACTGGTGATGCAAGTTTGCTTCTTAGATGCCCAAGAAATTGCACCTCCACCAAGTAGGAATACCCAGCCACTGGTAGACGTATTGTCTTCAGTGTTACTGATCCAACTTGCATCAGTGTATCCTTTTAACACTGAAGGATAACCAATATATGAGAGACTATAATCCATAGTTCTCTTTAGATACTTCAGTACTCTCTGAACTGCTTGCCAGTGATGAGCACTAGGATTACTACTATACCTACCCATTTTACCCAAAGGCAAATGCATATCGGTTCTTGCACAAGTCATGGCATACATCAAGCAGCCAATTACCCTATAATACTCAAGTTTAGAAATAGTCTTGCCATTATTAGGCATCAGCTTCTCACAAGTTTCCATATAGGTGTACTCCGGAGTACAATCAAAGTAATTGAATTTTCTCAACACCTTCTCAATATAATGAGACTGAGAAATATAAATTCTTTTACTTTCATGTGTAATCCTTATACCAGATTCATCAAATTTGCTATACACACATTTGTCAGCTTGGTTAAGAACATAACCACTAGACAAAATCACTTCATCAAATTTTTGATGCCATTGCTTAGGTTCCTGTTACAGTCCATATTGAGACTTAATCAGTTTACACACCTTGTTTTCATTTCCAGGCATGATGAAGCCCTGAGGTTGGTTCATATAAACCTCTTCATCCAATTCACCCTTCAAGAAAGCTGTCTTCACATCCATCTGATGAATAATCAGATTGTGAATTGATGCCAAAGCAATCGAAGTCTTATGGTACTCGATACGAGCCATAGGGGCATAAGTATCAAAATAGTCTATCCCCGACTTTTGCTTAAAGCCCCGAATGACTAGTACGACCTTGAAATTTTAATAGTTTCATCTACCTTCATTTTCCTGTTGAAAATCCATTTGCAACCCAGAGGTTTGCAAGAAGGTGGTAGATCAACCAACACCCAAGTGTTGTTGCCCATGATGGAATCCATCTCATCATTGATTGCTTCATTCGGAAAGCAATATCCCGGGACTTTATTGCTTCTTAAAATGTCTTGGGATCATCCTCAACAATGAAGGAGTATTGGTCAGAGACCTCATCCCTTGTTTCTTTAATTAAATATAATTGAAACTCAGGTCCAAATGACTTTGGAGTCCCGACCCTTTTGCTCTTTCTAAGCTCAGGTTCAGGTTGTTGAATCACAACCTCATCAGGGACCTCTGATGGCACTTCATGAGGGACCTCTGATACACCAATGTCATGAGTTCCATTAGGAATCCTTTGACTTGGTCTAGGGACTGATGAGAATCTATTTTCATCAAAGATTGCATCCCTTGATTCAATTATAGAGTTAATTGAAACACTTTCATTAGGTTCTATAACATAGAATCTAAAAGCCTTGGAATGCTCAACATATCCAACAAAGATGCATTCAATGCCTCTTTCACCCAAAGCTTTTAATTTTGGATCAAGGAGTCTTACAACATCCCTACAACCCCAAACCTTAAGAAAGTTCAGGTTGGGTTTCCTTTTAGTCCAAATTTCATAAGGGGTAATCTTGTTCCTTTTATTGGGAACCCTATTTAATAAATAATAAGCTGTTAGCATAACTTCACCCCAAAACCCTTGACTCAGTACTGAATAGGACAACATGGAATTAACCATCTTCTTCAGTACCCTATTTTTCCTTTCAAAAATACCATTTTTTTAAGGAGTACAAGGAGTAGTAGTTTCATGGATAATACCAACAGACTAAAAATACAGAGCATCCATGTACTCACCTCCCCTATCAGTCCTTAGTCAATTGATCAGGGACCCAAGTTGCAATTCAACTTCAGTTTTAAACACTTTGAATATATCTAATGCTTCATCCTTAGACATAACATAACCTATAAGCATCATCAATAAATGTCACACAATATTTCTTATTCCCAAAAGAGGGAGTGGCATGCAAATCACAAAGGTTACTGTGTATCAACTCCAAGAGCTTAGTCTCACGATGAACACCGTGAAAGGGGTTCTTATTTATTTTCGTCAATATGCAAGTTTTACACTTTTCAGTGTCCATGCAAATGCTGGGATTAACCTATCTTTAGAAATATCTTGCATCCTTTTATAGTGTACATGGCCAAGTCTGACATGCCATAGGTTAGAGTCAGTCAGGTCAGAGGTGGTCATAAAGTCTGAATTATAACAATCATTAACAATGTTCAACCTGAACATTTGATTACACAAATATCCAAAACCAATAAATACACCACTTTTAGACAAAACAAATTTATCAGATTTAATAACTTGTTTAAAACCATGATTATTCAAAACGCTACTTGAAACCAAGTTTTTCCTTATATCATGAACATGAATAACATTAAACAAAGTTACAATCTTTCCATAACTAAACCTAAGATCTACACAACCACGTCCATGCTCCAGGGCTGTTGAATCATTTCCCATGTGAAGAATAGAACCATCATTTAGTGACTCATAAGTCTTGAACCCTCTTCTATATTTCCATATATTAACAGTTTCTCTAGAGTCAACCTACCACGCAACATCATCATCATCCTGCATATAGTTAGATTCAGATACATATGTAACATAATAAACTGAGAGATTTTTAAACATATTCTGACCTTTCAGAGGAACGGAACCATTCCATGATCCAATAGTACATGATCCATTGGTTTTACCACCAATCTTAACACTTTTGCAATCCCTTTTAATGTGACCATATTTGCCACATTTCCAACAAGTAGGTATTGCCTTCTTGTTAGGGTCAACCCTTGTGTTATCATGATGTTTACGCTTGCCCTTGTTGTCATTGTACCTGGTAGAGTTGTTATGCTCTACCCTATTAACAACAGATGCACCAACAATATTGTTTCTCTTTGGCTTGTCATTATCCTGCGCCCTGAGTAATTCCTCAATGCGCAGATGACTGCCCAACTCAACAAGAGTTAACTCCTCCTTCTTATGTTTCAAGGTATGCTTGAAATCGTTCTAAGAAGGAGGGAGTTTTTCAATGATACAAGAGACTGAAATAGCCTCATCCATGTTCATTTTGTGTTGTGTAAACCTTCCAAGTATAGCAAGAAGTTCATTGTATTGTTCCATAACTGGCCTTGAATCAGTCATTTTGTAATTTGTGAAATTACTTACAAGGAACTTCTTACTTGATGCATCCTTATCCATATATTTGGCATCCAAGGAATCCCATAATTCTTTGGAAGATTTAACACATTGATAAATATCAAAGAGAGAATCAGACATACCATTGAGAATCAAACCTCTGCAAATGTAATCAAGAAATTTCAGATTCCATTGTTGAACTGGTGATGCAAGTTTGCTTCTTAGATGCCCAAGAAATTGCACCTCCACCAAGTAGGAATACCCAGCCACTGGTAGACGTATTGTCTTCAGTGTTACTGATCCAACTTGCATCAGTGTATCCTTTTAACACTGAAGGATAACCAATATATGAGAGACTATAATCCATAGTTCTCTTTAGATACTTCAGTACTCTCTGAACTGCTTGCCAGTGATGAGCACTAGGATTACTACTATACCTACCCATTTTACCCAGTGCAAATGCAATATCAGTTCTTGTACAAGTCATGGCATACATCAAGCAGCCAATTGCCCTATAATACTCAAGTTTAGAAATAGTCATGCCATTATTAGGCATCAGCTTCTCACAAGTATCCATAGGTGTACTCACTGGAGTACAATCAAAGTAATTGAATTTCCTCAACACCTTCTCAATATAATGAGATTGAGAAATATAAATTCTTTTACTTTCATGTTTAATCCTTATACCAGATTCATCAAATTTGCTATACACACATTTGTTAGCTTGGTTAAGAACATAACCACAAGACAAAATCACTTCATCAAAATTTTGATGCCATTGCTTAGGTTCCTGTTACAGTCCATATTGAGACTTAATCAGTTTACACACCTTGTTTTCATTTCCAGGCATGATGAAGCCCTGAGGCTGGTTCATATAAACCTCTTCATCCAATTCACCTTTCAAGAAAGCTGTCTTCACATCCATCTAATGAATAATCAGATTGTGAATTGATGCCAAAGCAGTCAGAAGTCTTATGGTACTGATACGAGCCACAGGGGCATAAGTATCAAAATAGTCTATCCCTGACTTTTGCTTAAAGCCCTGAATGACTAGTACAGCCTTGAAATTTTTAATAGTTTCATCTACCTTCATTTTCCTGTTGAAAATCCATTTGCAACCCAGAGGTTTGCAAGAAGGTGGTAGATCAACCAACACCCAAGTGTTGTTGCCCATGATGGAATCCATCTCATCATTGATTGCTTCATTCCAGAAAGCAATATCCTGGGACTTTATTGCTTCTTAAAATGTCTTGGGATCATCCTCAACAATGAAGGAGTATTGGTCAGAGACCTCATCCCTTGTTTCTTTAATTAAATATAATTGAAACTCAGGTCCAAATGACTTTGGAGTCCCGACCCTTTTGCTATTTCTAAGCTCAGGTTCAGGTTGTTGAATCACAACCTCATCAGGGACCTATGATGGCACTTCATGAGGGACCTCTGATACACCAATGTCATGAGTTCCATTAGGAATCTTTTGACTTGGTCTAAGGACTGATGAGAATATATTTTCATCAAAGATTGCATCCCTTGATTCAATTATAGAGTTAATTGAAACACTTTCATTAGGTTCTATAACATAGATTCTAAAAGCCTTGGAATGCTCAACATATCCAACAAAGATGCATTCAATGCCTCTTTCACCCAAAGCTTTTAATTTTGGATCAAGGAGTCTTACAACATCCCTACAACCCCAAACCTTGAGAAAGTTCAGGTTGGGTTTCCTTTTAGTCCAAATTTCATAAGGGGTAATCTTGTTCCTTTTATTGGGAACCCTATTTAATAAATAATAAGTTGTTATCATAACTTCACCCCAAACCCTTGACTCAAGATCAATAGGACAACATGGAATTAACCATCTTCTTCAAGATTCCTATTTTTCCTTTCAAAAATACAATTTTTTTAAGGAGTACAAGGAGTAGTAGTTTCATGGATAATACCAACAGACTAAAAATACAGAGCATCCATGTACTCACCTCCCCTATCAGTCCTTAGTCAATTGATCAGGGACCCAAGTTGCAATTCAACTTCAGTTTTAAACACCTTGAATATATCTAATGCTTCATCCTTAGACATAACATAACCTGTAAGCATCATCAATAAATGTCACAAAGTATTTCTTATTCCCCAAAGAGGGAGTGGCATGCAAATCACAAAGGTTACTGTGTATCACCTCCAAGAGCTTAGTCTCACGAAGAACACCGTGAAAGGGGTTCTTATTTATTTTCAGAATATGCAAGTTTTTCACTTTTCAGTGTCCATGTCAAATGCTGGGATTAACCCATCTTTAGAAATATCTTGCATCCTTTTATAGTGTACATGGCCAAGTCTGACATGCCATAGGTTAGAGTCAGTCAGGTCAGAGGTGGTCATAAAGTCTGAATTATAACAATCATTAACAATGTTCAACCTGAACATTTGATTACACAAATATCCAAAACCAATAAATACACCACTTTTAGACAAAACAAATTTATCAGATTTAATAACTTGTTTAAAACCATGATTATTCAAAACGCTACTTGAAACCAAGTTTTTCCTTATATCAGGAACATGAATAACATTAAACAAAGTTACAATCTTTCCATAACTAAACCTAAGATCTACACAACCACGTCCATGCTCCAGGGCTGTTGAATCATTTCCCATGTGAAGAATAGAACCATCATTCAGTGACTCATAAGTCTTGAACCATCTTCTATCTTTCCATATATGAACAGTTGTTCCAGAGTCAACCCACCACGCAACATCATCATCATCCTGCATATAGTTAGATTCAGATACATATGTAACATAATAAACTGAGAGATTTTTAAACATATTCTGACCTTTCAGAGGAACTGAACCATTCCATGATCCAATAGTGCATGATCCATTGGTTTTACCACCAATATTAACACTTTTGCAATCCCTTTTAATGTGACCATATTTGCCACATTTCCAACAAGTAGGTATTGCCTTCTTGTTAGGGTCAGCCCTTGTGTTATCATGATGTTTACGCTTGCCCTTGTTGTCATTGTACCTGGTAGAGTTGTTATGCTCCACTATATTAACAACAGATGCACCAGCAATATTGTTGCTCTTTGGCTTGTCATTATCCTGCGCCCTGAGTAATTCCTCAATTCGCAGATGACTGCCCAACTCAACAAGAGTTAACTCCTCCTTCTTATGTTTCAAGGTATGCTTGAAATCGTTCTAAGAAGAAGGGAGTTTTTCAATGATACAAGAGACTGAAATAGCCTCATCCATGTTCATTTTGTGTTGTGTAAACCTTCCAAGTATAGCAAGAAGTTCATTGTATTGTTCCATAACTGGCCTTGAATCAGTCATTTTGTAATTTGTGAAATTACTTACAAGGAACTTCTTACTTGATGCATCCTCAACCATATATTTGGCATCCAAGGAATCCCATAATTCTTTGGAAGATTTAACACATTGATAAATATCAAAGAGAGAATCAGACATACCATTGAGAATCCAACCTCTACAAATGTAATCATCATTCTCCCAATTGAACCTCTTCTTGACCTGCTCCCACAGTAGCATCATCCCCATCATCTCGATTTGGTGTGCTCAGAACATACACCACACTCATGCTTGATAAAAGGAAATGCATCTTCTTTTGCCTCTGAAATCCACCCCTTCAAACTTATCCAGTTTGGAGAAGTTAGCAGCCATATGCTTCGTAGCAGCAGCCATTGATCATCACAAAATAGTTTACTTTGATTGTTGGGGGTTATTAGCCCAGAGCCGAGTGAAGATAATCAATAGCAAACCAAATACCAATACAGGTTACCGGATATCACTTGGAATCGTGTTATCACTTTCCAGAGTAAACTATTCGACCCTAATGCCTGGGTATCACGAATATCTACTTGGGATAAGACCAAATGTTTGTAACCCTTGCGCATTTAAGTGTTTATGTTTATTGTGTGTCCTTCATGCATATGTGATTTCCTGTTTATAGGAAAATACTTATAGCCAGTCAAATAGAATTATGAGGATTAATCGGCCCATTAATCGCCTCATAATTATCCCCGTTATAGCTAATAGCGGTTACACGACCAATTAAATATGGTCATTAAGTAGTTATAACTGCTAACAGTAGTAATGTTAATACTAGCAGTATTAGCTCTGCCTAACAGCATTAATATTAGTAGTAGCAGTATTAACTCTGCCAACAGTAATAATGTTAGTACTAGCAGTATTAACTCTGCCTAACAGTGGTAACATTAGTACTAGTAGTATTAACTCTGCTAACAAAAGTAATATTCTGAACCTTACCACTATAGAGTCAGGGTGTTCAGGGACTTTATAGTGTACACTCCGTACCTCCTAACCCATTACCAGGTATGAACTAATCCCACAAGTGCACTAAATTTTCCAACAACAAACACATACAAAGAACATGTTATCCATTTGAACCATAAGGCACACAATTAAAAGAAATTAAGAAAATCAGTTCTCACCGTCAAGCTTCTCAACTGCCTTCTCATCCTCGCATGCGTACTTGTACATTTCTATGTTTAGTTGATTTTTTTATGATATTTTGCGATATTATACGATATTGTGATATTTACACGAAACTCGACGATGTTAGCAAAGTAAAACTAACCACAGTCGCACAATTGATGAAGTAAAACTAGCCAACATTGGTGTGTTTAGTTCATAAAATTGGTATGCCTCTTTTATGATTGTTTAAGTTTGAAGCACAATTGGTGTGTTTGTTTTGCCTTTTATTGGGATGAGGTGTAGGATTTCACCTTAATCCTTTGTACTTAAACGTTTTTTTTTGGAGTAATATATTTTACAAGGGCACTTAATTACGCAAAAAAAAAAAAATAAATAAAATAAAACTAGCCAACATATGGCATGATAATTCGTTTTAGCTAAAATGCAACCCAATATGCAATATGTTCATCAAGAACAGTCTATCCAAAATCCAAAAACAGTCACATTTTCCATGGAAGATGAACCTTCTAAACTATTAATGAAGGATACGTCTTTCAAATCATCTCGTACCTTTAAGCTCGATACTTGATACCTTAAATCATGGAAAAATAGCAATCGACTCCTAGTGAAGAATGTCAACCTCGTCATCAAACACCACCTTCCATAGCCGAAGCCTTCTCAATTTCAAAGATTTTGATATAATCCGATAAAAATTTGACCAAATGATGGTAAAATGGTTTACACCAATGGTGCGTGTGTGGAAATTTTTCTTACATCAATGTCATATGTGTGTTTTTTGGTCCCTTTAGTGAACCTGTTCTTACAAAATTGGTCCTTGTGTGGAAATTTTCTTTACAAACACAGTAATATAAAAAAAGATAAAACAAACAACAAACTCGTATGCTATTTTTCCCTATTGTATATATTATTGTGTTTTATAACTATGTTTGTGTGTTTCAAAACGGGCTTTGCTGAATTTGTTTTGGATGCATGTTCGGCCGGAAACGTAGATAAGTGGTGTCAAATAGAGGTTTAAAAGTTAGTGGCCATTATTTCACAATGATCGCCATCAGCTGTTCCTTGAAATGCCACACAGATTTGCATTGGTATTTTGAGTACCCAAACTCTAAAATTGGTAATGTTACATAGTTTTTAACATCTTCATTGTTCACTGGTAATGTTAAATAAGTTTTATTACTGAAATTAACGTCTTAGCAACGTTTAAGGGGCAGTTTTACCGACTTATAGTACTCTTGGTGCATGCTCGCTAACATAATAAAAATATACAACTACTTGGTGTGGTTTATTATTACATTTAACCAATATGTATTCAAAAAACATAAACTAAAGTGACTTATTGATAAGTGAAAATACTTTTTGTCTATATAACGTAATTACAACAACAACATCTTACATCGGAAAATACCATAAAAACTCTTAAAGACCGGAACCAAATATGATATTATGATTGAAAACAGAATAAATTTACCTGGTGCAAGGTATCCATATGTTCCTGCGACATTACTCCAATTCAATGAGTCTTTGTTCAAAATTTTGGACGTGCCAAAATCCGAAACACATGCTTCATACTCTGAATCAAGCAAGATATTCTTGCTTGATATGTCACGATGAACGATAGGGGGTGAACAATCATGGTGCATATACGATAAAGCATGTGCAACACCTTTAATTATGTTCACCCTCTTCTTCCAATCTAAATAATGTGCGTTTTCATTGCTCAAAATATCAGCTAAGCTACCCCCTTCAAGATACTCGTAAACCAAAAATGAGATTCTAGCATGTGAACAGTAGCCATGTAGTTTCACGATGTTACGGTGTCGTATCCTTGTCAATGCTCTAATCTCATTTAAAAAATCATCGTGATTGATCACTTCAGCCGATGAATGAAGTCTCTTTACAGCAACTATGTCACCTGAAGCCAAGCTCGCTTTGTACACACTTCCACATCTTCCCTTTCCGATGCAGTATGACTCGTTAAATTCCTCAGTTACCTTTAGGATTTCGAGGTAAGTCTCATTTCCGTCAAAATTTGAAATTGACAGAAAATCTGGACATGACTTCTCTTCGTACAAAAGTTGTGTCGATGACATCTTTTTCGATCTCCCCTTATAGAAAGCAAAAGTTCCCATAAGACCACCAAGTAAAAGTGCTCCGAGAAGTGGAAGAAAAATCACGAGTGCTAGTTTGTGGTGTCTGTTGTTTACGGTATGCTTTTCTGAAGCACATGGCTTCAATCCGCTAACATTTCCGCACAAGTCTTTGGTCCCCTGCAATGCTTCTACTGGTGCATTCAGAAAACCTCTGCTGTTGGGAATGGGACCTTCAAGTTGATTATATGATAGATCAATGGTCCACAGGGCATTCATTGATTCGAACGTCTTTGGAATTGAACCAGAAAGATTATTGTGCGAAAGATTGAGCATCTCCAAACTCTTCAGACTTGAAAGTGCTAAAGGGATCTCACCACTGAGTAAATTGTGACTCAGATCAAGATAAGATAGCTGAGGCAATTTACCTATCCGAGCTGGGATTTCATGAGTAAATTTGTTGTTACTCAGATTTAGGTTGAACAGTTTTGAGTAGTCCCCGATTGAAGATGGAATTCGCCCATTCAACGTATTCATGGACAAATCAAGATACAAGAGTTCAGCTAGTGATCCAAGATTTTGTGGCACATCACCAGAAAGGCGATTGTTGCTCAAGGAAAGGGTCCCTAGGCTAGTCATCCTTCCAAATTCACTTGGTATCTGCCCAACCAAAACGTTGGAAGAAAGATTAAGTACTTCTAATTGAGGTGAGTTTCCAAGAGAAAGTGGTACCTTACCACTGATTCGATTTCCTCCCATTTGCATCGTCGTTAAGTCCTTGCACTTGCTCCAATTGTCTGAGATCTTCCCATAAAAGTTGTTATCATTGAAATTAATGTAATTGAGGTGCGGATAGACACCAAAGCTCTTGGAAATATCTCCTGTGAGCTGGTTTCCATCAAACCGTACTCGCGTCAAGCTTGAGCAGTTGTATAAACTCGGCGGAATTCGACCTATTAGATTATTATTGGCAGCTACTAGCTTCTCCAATTTACCACCATTGCAGATTTCGTCAGGCAAAGTACCTGAAAAGCTGTTTTTCATAATCTCTATTTGAACCAACTTCAGTTTTCCTAACTCTTGTGGAATAGGACCCGAAAGTTGATTTTCCATGAGATTCAATATTTTTAAACTTTTTAAGTTACCAAATGATTTTGGCATTGAACCATTGAGTTGATTCTCGCCCAACTGCATTTCTTTAAGGGATACCAAATTTCCTAACTCTTGTGGAATAGGGCCCGAATGTTTATTTTCCATGAGAAACAATATTTCTAAACTTTTTAAATTACCAAATGATTTTGGTATCGAACCATTGAGTTGATTCTCGCCCAACTGCATTTCTTTAAGGGATACCAAATTTCCTAACTCTTGTGGAATGGGACCAGAAAGCTTGTTTCTAAAGAGCCGAAGTAGATTAAGGGATTTGAGTTCACCTAAAGATTGCGGTATCCGACCAGTTAGATTGTTCCATTGTAGCTCTAGCCGTTCTAGTGACATCAACGTACCAATTTCCGGAGGGATTTTTCCGGTGAATTGATTAGAAGAGAAATCAAGATAAACTAGTTTCGAAAGGTGACCAATGTCAGATGGGATGATACCAGAAAAGTTGTTGAAATAAAGATCGAAATACATAAGATTTGGAAACGAATTGAAAGAGAAATAATTAAGTGTACCATTCAAACCAGACGACGAAAGGTTCAGTTTGTTTATGCTACCATTTTCATGTTGGTTTGTGGGAGTTATAAACACACGTAAACGACTAGAAGTGTGTGAGCCGATGGGGGCACACACGATAAACACGAGTATACGTGTCGAACGTATATTTATACTTGAATATATTACCCAATGTGCATGTATTTGACCCGATCATTGTGACGATCCATGGACTTGTTTGAGTTCTTAGTTGGGTCGGTTTTAGAGACGCCTTGGGCCATGTACTCTAACTGATCGGATAGAGGAGGATAGACTTGGGCTTGTGACTTGTCAACCAAGACAAGACCCAAGTAGAGAAGGGTCGTTTGTTTTGTTATAAAACAAAACGTATTCCTCACCTCAAAGAGATGCAATGTACGACAATAAATATAACCCTAAACATACACAACACTTTTCCTTGATATCTTCCTGTGTTTGACGAATACGAATCAGAAAAGAAAGCAGATGTTATTATTTATGCATTAACGTGTATATACATGCATATGTTGTTATATTTATACATACATATGTTGTTATATTTATGCATGCATGTTGACGTCTCTAAACCTTGCAATTGTAAAATATTCCAAGTGAGTTTAGAGTTTGTGGTTTTGGAATATCGGACAGTTTTGTCCGATATCGGATGGAACTAAGTTTTGATCTCGGGCAGTAATTAGTTCTCGGACAGAAAAGATAGAAGGTGTTCTTGGGGTTTTCTTGTTCATGATATTCAAGTTGTATCACTTGTTGATTGGGTTTTAATTACGTTCTCGACTAGCGTCTTTATCGAACGTATACGTTAATCGGGTTTGTGTGTGATACTCTTCGAGGTATCTATTTTAGATACTTAAGGTTTCGTATTGGTTACTTGTTCCGTTACTAGAGATCAATTGTCAAGCAAGGTTAGCTTTTCTTTATACCTTTTAATTAATTAATATTGTATTAATTATGTGTTTATCAATTACGTGTTAACATAATTGTATTAACTAGATCCCATATCCGCAGCTACTCAGTAGAGGTTACCGGTTAATGCCTTCTAAAATCCCAACAAAGGGCATCACGAGCCATCTCGCTTTTATGATATGGGTTACACGTTTCTGATATTAATAAACATGTTTTAAAAGGGCTGCATGAAACCTAGTTTAATTATTTTATTTTGTTTTAATTTTGACAATTACATGCAATACTTGTCAATTTTTAATAAATAATAACTAGTCACACACAAATTAAAATTATATTGATAATTAGAATTAATTTGTTAATTGGAATTTAATTTACATGTTAATTATAATTACCTTGTTAATTAAAATTAATTGTTAATTAAAGAATTACATGTTAAATTACAATTACTTGTTAATTAGAATTAAAAGTTAATTTGTATTTATTAATTCTTAATTAGAATTATTATGATAATTAGAATTACATAGTGGTTTAAATACATAAATTGCGTAATTACTTGATAATTGGGATTGCCATGCTTTTATGTGTTTTTCCGGCCACAAGACCCACTCAATTGCTTTTATAAGTGATGTATGGGGCGATCTAGGTATTGTATCCTAGTGACGGTCTTATGGCTCCCCGTTTGGGGAAGACTCGCAAGAGGACTCGAAACAATATGTGGTTATTTATATTAATGTTTATGCTTGTATGTTTGTGATTCCTATATGTGCATTATTACTTGTTTTGACACCTAATTGTATGCAATATGGAATAATACATATCGTAACCATAACATTAATATTGGTCTTTATTTACACGCCAAAATACCATGCTCATTGTGACATGCTATTTGATTCGTGGAAAATTGTTTTTGTAAAATAAAGTGACCTAATATATGAAACACGCCAAGAATTAAAAACTAGACGCTATGGACACTTGGGATATACGGCTCACCCACTAGAACAAACTCAAAAGGGGGTTTAAAGAGGTGCGCACAAATCGCACCGAAAGGATGTCTAAGGTTATGCTTCAGCTTACCGGTCCTCTGCCTCCTCAATGCGTCGATTGAGCTACTGTGAACCATGATGATCACTACTGCTGTCATTACCAAAGTTTCTAAAATTAGTGTTACAAAGTTGTTTTGCATGCTTCTTTGTACACGACTTTTACCACATTTATATGTGCATACCTATTTGTTAATATTAAGTCTATGCCACCCAACTATGGACACGCACTTGATTGACTTCTCTCGGTCGGACCTAAAGGCCTTTCCAACCCATGGTAATTATTTCTCACGGTCGACCTCGGTTATTTTTACACGTTCATACTTGGTCGACTTATATCGAAGTTAACCCGGTCGGACTTCGGACCGAGGCATAAGATGAGAACGAAACATGCTTTGACATTATTACTTGATACTAATGCCTTAAACAGTCTCATAAATCTAAGAGTTGCATTTTGCAATTAACGCCGCCGCTACCTCTTGTCCTATTTTTTACACATTAATGGTCAACCTATGGTAATTAAGTGGGGTTGCAAGATGGATCTTAGTCTTAATTAGTAATTAATTGGGTAGTTAATTCTTTTAAGAATGTAATTATCGAAAATACTAGAATTGAACTTTTTATGTTCTGGTTAATTGTGTTATTGCAACATAATTCGTAAACAAAGTTTTTTTTTCGAAAGACAAACTTAGTCTCTTTTCCTAGTAAGAAGAGTGAGACTTATTCCTATCTTTTCTCCTTAGTTGACTAACTAAGATAGGATTCCAAAATTGATAAACTCGTTTATGATCTTTCATTACCCTTTCGTGGTCTAGAGTTAATTGAAAGATAGAATATTTTGTGTAAATGGAAACATTGTGTTTAGAGCTACCAAAATAAATAACATCCTGCACTTGTCACGATGCATGAGTTTAAACCGCAAAGAGTAAATGAATTACTAGCATATTTGCTAGGTAATCTTCTTGAACTCTTATTATTCCTAAAGTGCGAATTACCCTTGGGGCTATGTAGACGATAAAGGAGGAATTGCATGCTAAATATTCAAGTTAATTGAATAAAAGAATGGCTAGTTCATTGTCTACATAAGTAAAACTTCATATACTCTGCTCAATACCTAAGTACATGTTACTCGTAGGCAATTGAAGAGAATAGGAAAGTATATAAAACTGCTATATGCTTTCTACTGGAAATGTAACACTTACAATGTTGACAAATCCAGTGGGAGGTTGCATTTTATGACTGAAATATCATTCATGTAATGTTGTCAATTTCAGTGGGAGCTACGAGATTTATTCCTTGATAGTCACCCATATCATTTCAAACTAGCTTTGAAATAATCCATTACTTTCCGAATATGAACAACTATTGCTTAAAGGAAAATTGCATTTTATTTTATAAGATAACACGTTGCCTTCCTGCTGCCGCTCTCGAACTCAAGTATCTATAGAATAATAATCCACAATTCCTTATTACAGGTTATGGTTCTAAACTACTTATGATATCTATGACATTATCATATCGTTTGAACAATCAATCACGTGTTGTTTGTTTTCATAATATGATGTTGTACCTTTCACAAGTGGGAGAAATCTCAAAGTGTGTGCAAGGAACAACAACATTATTGGTATCTCTTGACCGCAAGGTAAGGAAACTAATAATTCTACTAGGACTTAAACACGTTAGATGTTTAATGCCCTACTACATGTAAATAAGAATTCTACTAGGACTTAAACACATGAGATGTTTATTGCCCTACTACATTCTAATAATGATTCTACTAGGACTTGAACACGCTAGATGTTTGTTGCCCTACTACATTCAAATGTCATGATATAGTGTTAAGATACTTCAAAATTTGACTACGTGTTTTAGTCAATATAATTATGGTTATATGATAATGATCATAATTTTGAAGTATATAATTAACTTGAAATTACTATAGAACTCAGCTAGCTTTGCTCATGATTACTTTTGTAAGTATAATTATGCTTACATGTTAAGACATAATTATAAAGTCCTTGAATTGTCAATGATTTATAACATAAAGTATGTATAGTAAAAGTGTTATGTCTTCTAGTTAACACATAAACATAAGGCCTTTGAATTATTCAAAGACTTATAATGTATTATTGAAATGTTCTGTTTTCTTGTTAACACATGAACATATAATCCTTGAATAGTTCTGTCTTCTTGTGAACACGTGAACATAAGGTTCTTGTATTGTTCAATGAATATACATTATTGCATGCACTTGGTTCGTAAATACTTTATATGCAATTTGGCTCGACCCAATTGACAAGTATTTGGTCCAAAGAAAATTAAGTTATCTATAGAATTCTGATATAGTTTAACAATTCTAATAACTCATAGGATACCACTTCATTATGGTATGTCTAATGTGTTGGATCAAACCTTATTCATAAAGTTTGGTTCCTAATAGCTTTAATTGCTCTACCTCCAAAACATATCAAGGTAAGAAATTGCGTGTGTCATGGATACACTCAATATAGTTCAAACCTAGAAGGTATTCAAGACAACACATAACTGAAAACCCTAATTTATTAGGGATTTGAGGTTTTACCACTCAAACCAATTGAATCATAAACCCTATTGGATTTTTGATTTTTCTACACTTCCTAGCTTGAAGATTGTAGTTTTGGTGTTCTTCCTAGCTTGACGAAACACAAAACTGTTGCTAGAACTTTTGGTTAAAGAGTGATACTAAATTATAGTTTTTCTATAAACCCTAATTTGAGTTGTTGGGAGAAATTCCATTATGTCTTGATTTAAGTTCTAAATTTGTTAAAATCTTATGAAGCATTTTATTAACAAATCTTGAGATGAGAACTTAAAATGTATTTTGTGGTTCTCCATAAGGAACAATTTATTGTTGCTTAAATACTGAGTATTTAGAGAATTGTCTCTACTTACAAAAGTAAGTGGGAGTATATACATATCTCAAAGTTTTTGAGAACAAAATACTTAAACCTTCTAAAATCCACTTATTAATGTCATACTAAGGTTAAACATGAAAATGTTGACTGAAGTATAATGATTACTCTCATTCATAAATCAGAAAGGATGCCTCATCACTTGAGTGATATTTTATATCAATGCTGAGGGATATAAGTTAGAAGATTATTGTAAATCAGCTAACTACAAAAATACATTATCACATCTTGAATCTGATAAATGTTTTAGAACTATGAATGACAAGATGCAGTCCTTAAAAGGCAAATCAAGTTTTGTGATTGATTGTTATTTCGCCTAACAGTTAACCTATGAGGTTGGAATGGTTTTCTTTTGAAGAAAGACTCACAAGGACGAAAATTGTATACATATTAATGCATGGCATTTTAAAAGAAGTTTTTAATCATACTTAAGCAATTGACTATGATTACATTTTCTTATATAATACACGCATTAATTATATAAAGATATTTAATTGTCACACATGTGATTTGTATGTTGAATATGACAATTAGATTTTATAACTCTTTCTTTATGATTACCTTTTGCGAGGACGGTGTGTAATCAAAAGGGTTATGAATCTATATTATCTTTATGTAGTATACAAAATTTGAGCAATCCATATTTTGGATTGTATCATGCATCTAAGAGCTGAGATCTTGAATTTAATTACAATATGATTCGGATTGAATTAAGATATCTCTTGAGTATATCTGACATTGAGTGGGAGCATTGTGTTTATCCTTAAAATTTACATGTTGAAGATATCATTCTATTTAAGCTAGATATTGATCCTTAAGCTTGGAATGAAACTTTACTTGAAATTTAGGGAATAAAACAAACAACCTTGGAATAGATGTTGATATGGAATAAACAAATGCGAAAAAATTAAGTCTGACACAAATGCAATATATCATTCGAGCAAGTCTTAAATGATATATTTCACTTGGAGTAATTTATTACATGGATGGAATCCTTATGTTGTTTTAACTAAGGATTCATCATGTATATATTATATTGTGTATAAGACTAGTTGTTGCTTTTGTATAAGAACAAAATGAGCTGACAACAACAATATCTAATTGAGAGAGTTTAAATTATTGTTAATAAAGATGTTTACGAATTATAAAGCTTAGTGTTGTATAAGTACAAATGATGCTAGAGGATTATTTATGCTAGTTGTAGTAGGATTTTATCATTTATGAAAAATCTGCTAACTAGTTGTGCTCAACATAGAGCATTGTTGCATTACACATTAATGAATGAGAATACTTTACACTTTTAGAAACTATAAAGATGACTGTCAGTATGTCGTTGATTTCTAATACCTCATGCAAGGTAAGACGACATCTCCATACTATAATTCTTGCAATAGTATGAGCATATGAGATAAGACACTCATCTTATATTTCAAATCACTCACTATATGTGATATTTGAAATAAGTATTCTGAAAGTTTACTCAGATAACTATTTAATTTTTCTTGTAAAAGAAAGGTTGATAATGTTGGAAACATTAGGCTTCAACTTACTAAATGAGTTTCATGCATATCTGTTTTAGTATTTGGATAATTGGGATTGATAGACAATTTTACTTTATGATGAATAAAGATACTTGGTATTTGTTATTCATTCATATAATAATTGTTATCCTATATTTGCATGTTTAATCCTTGAATAATTTTATTATTCTAGATATGTCCATTGTCGATTAACAATATGGGAATATTGTTATGATAAGGCAAATGTGAGTGTTGGTTATAATTCTAACGAGAATTCGGATTGTTCCCACCAAACTCATATGTATTCACTAGAGATGTGATCCGCTCCCGAACGGTCAAGTTTAATCACTCAAGCCGGCCACTTGTGAATGGCCAACCGTAACAAACTTAAGACAGCTCAGAAGCAAATGCAATGAAGTCCAGGAGAGTATAGTGTTTCCCCAGGTCGTTAAGTCCCAACGAGCTGTGCGAGAATAATCAAACGAATAGTGATCGAGATAATTTGAATGGAAAAGAGTTGTGATTGATTATACTAAAAGAAAAAGTACATAAACTACAAGGGCTTAAATGCAAATTAAAGAAAATCAAAAAGATAAAATATATTAAATAAACGCTATCACTATTTGCAAAATGATGTTTTTCTATGATTTATAAAACAAAATAACTTAAATAAACTATTTTAATTAAAACGTAAACTTAAATTATCTAAAAACGTGACTTAAAATGAAAACGTACGTTAAGTACAAAAATTACGCTGAAAAGCAAGTAAAAACGTAAAACTTATGAAATAAAAGTCCTACGAATGTAAAAACAATTTTCTTACGTACTATATGATAAAAGAAAATTTTAGGAAAAATCCGGTATTTTTCGACTCTTAAATTATTTATTACTTAATTAAAACCAAATAACACTAATTAAATTATTAAAAATACTAAAACATTTTGGAAAAATCTGAAAAATTCATAGAAAGTACTTTGAGTTATGCTTAATCTGTGAAAAATGAGAAAACTGTAGGTCACTTTGGAAATAAACTCAAAATAAGCTAGAATAAGCTTAAAAGCAAAACCGACTAAAACGCCCTTAAGTAATAAATGTTGCGAAGTTTAAACGAAAGAAGTCCCAAGGGCGCTGGTCATACAGGTACACACAAACGCTCTCATAAGGGAGAGGTCTCAGGTTCGACCCCTGCCTCTCCCTTTTTGCAAAATTATTTATTTATTTATTTTTTTTTCGATTTTTCTTTTTACAAACTTATTAAGAACAGTAAGATAAGCAATTTTCAAAACTAAATCTTTTTACAAAAACCACTAATAAGCTCAAACTAAATCTTTTTACAAAAACCACTAATAAGCTCAGTTTGAGCTTATTAGTCTTAACAGTGGACAAGAAAATGAAATTAGTACAAGGATTAAGCTAAATGGTTAAAAAACTAAAAATAAGCAAAATGCTAACTGAGAATAAGCTATATAAATGATAATAAGCTAAAATTACAACCTGATTAAGTAATGAAACTTATAAATAAGCACTAAGCAAGCTTCAAATAAGCATAAGCTTATCTGTTAAAACATGACACTTTTATGAAAAGGGGTTCAAACCAAGCTGAAAATTAAGCACTTTATAAGCTAAGTGGAGATGAACTACTATTTTTCTATTTTAGTTAAGCAACTCAACTTTAATATCCCAAAAGCATTTAGACTAAATCTTAATGGTAAGGTCACAGTAAAATTGTAAAGTTTATTCAAAACCGCTTCTTAGGAAATTTTGACTTTTGACGATTTGAAAAGTTGACTTTCATGAGTTTTGAGCTTAATTTATGGACTTATTATGATGTATTAAGATAAAATAAAGCTATATTAAGATACCTCTATGAATTCTAAACATGAATCAAGCTTTGGCTTTTTGAAAATTCCAAATGATAAGAAGCTAGAACATGTATATGTTGATTTTGACTTTTAAAGTGAACAAGTGATATTTGATGACTGAAATGGTTCAAGTGGTCTATATCAAGCCTGAGTATACAATTTTCAAATACCAACAAAGCCTCAAGCTCAATTCTTCCTACTGAACCAAACACCAGTTTTGAAACTGATTTGCATAGTAAACTAGACTACCTACTGATATATCTCATTTTACCACTTAACCTAAATCTAGTGACCCTAATTACTACTTAAATAAACATGTCTAAACATCTATTGACCACAGATACCAATATAAGCACAATATAAAAACTGCATTAAAAATGTAAATGAGATAACAAGCTCACAAGTGTCCCAGCTTGTTGTAGCTTATACCAAACCCAAAACTACACTATGCTACTCAAATCCAACCCAAACTCAAGCTCTGCAACTCCCACATTCCAAATCCAAGTCCATTTGAGCTTCAGTTGACTTTTGTTGACCAAACATGAGAATTGCTTGAAACTGTTTTCCAAGCTTACCAAAAGCTTTAATAAGCTGAAGTAAGCTTGTTTGAACTAGAGATAAGCTATTAGAAGCTTTAATATAAGATTTTGAAATTGAACTTTTCACCAGTGAACATCAAAAACATGAATTTTAGCTAAACTATGAAATTGATACTTAAAAGCAAAGTACAATGATAAAATCACTTGAGTTTAGATCAAAGAAACAAAAGATTACATTTTAACACTTAAACTAAAACATTTATCTTAAAAACGACATACAGGAAATTAAAAAACTAACTACTTTTATTTCTTGCTTCTCTTCCTCTTTTTATACTTCAAATGGCTTCCACGTGTCCTTCTGATCAAATCCCATCAATATTCCTGGCCATTGGATGAGTTAGGCTTATATTGGCCGTTTGATGATTTTTGGCGGGAAAAGGTGTTTTGACCATAGGGCTCAAACGCAAATCTAGGGGTGATGGGTAGGTATGATGAGTGTGGAGTGAGGGGATAAGGGATAAGGTCTGAGGATGATGGGAGAGGGGTTGCAGGGTTGCAGGCAAGTGGGGAAGATATACAGGATAAGGTGAGAGGGAAAGGCAGCTTTTGACTTTGTTTGACCAGGGGTCCAAAATAGAAAGGGTCAAGGGTCCAAATGGTATAAAGGCAGGGGTCATAATGGTTTAAAGGGTCATGGTTGGTTTAAATAACAAGGACCATTTTGTAAATCTGCCAAACTAGAGGGACCATTTCTGCCAATTTCTCAAAACTGTTTCAAGGGTCACTTTTGACAAGTTTCAATAGTACAAGGACTATTTTTGATATTTTCAAATTTTCAAAGGACCAAACTTGACATTTTTCAAAGTTTAGGGACCTAAGTTGTAAATTTGCAATTTTTAAATCTCAAGGACCTAAACTGAAAACTCAAGAATCCCTAGGGACTTAAATGATATTTTCCTTTATTTTGATTTACCAAGGACTGTTTTTGACAACTTTTGAAACTTGGGGGACTAAAACTGCCAATTATGCAAACTTGATCGTTTTCACCAGATTTTGATATTTTTGCATTTAAAACACATAAAACACTTATTTGTGATATTTTTATCATTTTGATGCATTTCTGAGTGTTTTCAGATGTTTTTGCAGTTTAAATGGTACAAAAATAATGAGTATTTAGACACTCATCAGTCCCCCATTACTAAGATATTGCTAGTCCCTAGCAATGAAAAAATTAATGGATTTCATCTCTTTACCAAAAGCCATTACTTCTGGAGTAGCCAAATGTTTCAGTTCAAGTAAGAACCTTGGTACACCGATAACCAAATGATTTTGAGCAAACCATCAGCTTTCAACGGATTTGATTTATCTTTACCGTAAGCCGCTTTGCTCGACTAGCCAACTCTTTAGATAAATTATCAATATTATCTTTGGTGAGTCGATTACCAATTATGGTTTTTCAACTGCCTTTACCACAAGCCATAAACTTATGGGCTAGCCAACTCTTCACTTTTAAGGATATGGTGAGCTGAATACCATACAATTTTGGGCAAATTGTAAGCCGTCAACGGATTTGAGATATCTTTACCAAGAGCCGTTTGCTCCTGGATTAGCCAATCCTTTTGTTTATTAGACATGGTGGACTGATTACCATTTGTTGTGTTTAGTACATAGTACTTCCACTAATTTTTTTTTTAAATTTGGCCATTTTGGGGGAAAAAGGGACTAAAAGGGTACATTTATGATCAAATTCGCGAATTTCCCCACACTTAGAAGTGAATATTGTCCTCAATATTCAAAGTACCGGCTGTTATGCCGAAACTTAGAATGTAAAAAGATAACATTACTAGCTAAGTGTAGAAACACAACAATTATTCTCTTTTTAATATTTACAATTTTCATTCATTTTTAAGATCTATATACAACATGTGGGGCATCTCCCCACACTAGGGTGGTACACACGGGTGAAAACCCATGTTTAACTATTGTTTTTGATTACCGAGTCGCTAGCTTGACTCGACCCCGAATTAATTTGTTCATGGGGAAGTAAGTGGAAGAGACAATCTCCATCGGACTTTCATTCAAGATGTTTGGATAAACATTGAAGTAAGTGAAAGTTCCACACCGACGAGATATACATAGAACCGGCTCAAAAATGATAAATAAAAATGCCGGGATCAAAAATAGTGTCCTCATTCCTGAAGGAGAAAAGGGAACGAGAAACCACACCATCTGTGAAAAATGGAATAAAGATGTGCATCACAATGCAATCCCATTCTTCATTAGTGAGAAGCAAATCACCATTTGTTAGATTTTTAAGCTTAGACTTGAAGCTTGTATGGTGATTGGCAACAAAATTTACGGAGGAGAGCTGGGTTCTTTAATCAACAGATTTTCAAGAAAGAGGATGTCTCCCTCCGAATCAAAGTAAGTGTTGTCAATCCCTGTTGGAATTGACTCATCACTAAGAAAAGCATCGACCTCCTTCCAAAAGTTATCATCTTCCTCATCCGGAGTGAGAGAAGGAATGGAAGAGTCGGAAATGGACAAGAAATGAGTGGATGATCATTATATAGGAGATTTTCGTTTCTTCCAAGATCGGCTTCAAAATCAAAGAGATCATCGCCACTTCTCGATGAAAGTGGATCGATGCGAGTGAGTTCATCGGTGAACTCCTCAAGAAGATGATCAGCATCGATCGTGGAGTGATGCCTCAATATACTCGATGTTTCCATGAGAAGTACAATCGTCGCTAACATCGGAGAAAGTTTCAAAATGATCTTTTGAACACTCAAGAGGGAAAGGAGAATCACACATATGATCAGAAGTTCCCTGTGACTCTCTCGGGATTGGGACAAGGTTCTCAACACTAGACTTTATGAATTGTTCGATTCCTTTCGTGAACAAGTGTCAAGATGCTCGACCCCCATGTTCAGAGAGTGAGTGGGAGCTTCGGGTGTGATAGCAGTTGTTTGAGATGGAATCTCAACTGCTGGGATATCAACCGACGAGGAGTTGAGAAATAATATCATTAAAAGAAATACTCTCCTCGTCATCATCATACATAGCTGCCTTAAGAAATTGGGAACGCCTTAGAGCTGCTTGCTCTAGGACTAGTAATTCTTCCCTAGATTTGCGGGCCTCTCGTTCTTCTCGTTCCTTGGCCAGTAATTCTACCATGGTCTTTTCACTACTCACTTGATTCTTAAAGTTTTGAATCATATCCTCAAGTGTTTTCATTGCGGTTTCAAAATCTTGGGAAATTTCTTTAGGCAACGGCTCAGGTGGAGTTTGAACCGTATGGTGCTGTGGAGGTTGGCAATTGTCAAACCTGTGAGAGTCATGATTGTTACAAGGAAATGGATTCCCTATTTGACAATCAGAGCTGAAGTGGGGACCTCCACGTACTCACAACAAGTAAACTGCTGAACTGACCGGTGAATTATATGGATATTGGTCATAACCAAAGTTCTGAGCATCACCGTAAAACTGTTCATAGACAAACGTGTTTCCGGATTGACACTCAAATCCTTGGTGAGGACCTCCACAAAATTCACGAGTTATGTTGATTATTTGATGATAAGTCGGGCTGTGGTGGATAATTGGAAAAGTTTGAAGGGTCGTTAAATGAGTTCGGATTAGGATCATAATCAAATGAATTCCTCGAACCACAAAACAAACAACTCCGTTATGAATATCATTACCACATTGTACACACGCATATTAATGACAGTGGTGAACCAAAAAGAGGATCACCACAACCGACACAAGGAATAAACGATTTCATTTGAGAGTTATGAGAAGGAATCGATTTATTCAAAGAATCAACAAAACCAACATGGTGATCTGAATGACTATCAAGTCTCAAAGAACATTTTGAAAAATCAGGAGGTGGGACAAGTGGTGTGCTCTGAGAGCTAGCAATTTCCACCACTTCCGCTATGGTCTCCTCGCTCGTTCTTGAGAAACGTGAATATTAGGCAAGTCATTCTTGCTAGTCACCAGTCTAAATTCTGCATGTTTGCTTTTAACCGTAAATCGTGAAAGTTTAGGATCAATTTTAGACGGCTTAGAGCAATTGAGGGTTAGATCTTTGGATAACCGTAGGTTGGACGTATTTAGCACTTCCATATTTAGAGGGAAGTACCTGGTCCTTTGTCACCCCGGTTTCTCGTTCTATTTCCCTACGCAGAATTAATGGATCATCACGAACAACAAGAATTCTTGACATTTGTGATAAAGTCTGAAGTTTTTCAACTTCGTCCCAGAATTCGTCGTAGTCGAGAGATTCCATGAGAATAGAAGAAGTTAGAATCAAATGGATAGAGGGTAAAGGGATAAAGAATCAAAAAGGGTAAGAGGGTTAAGATGAATATTTTTGGACTTTTGGATAAACATTTTGTAAAAACAAAGAATGAAAATCTTTTTGGGTTTTTGATTTTTATAAGAAAATATAAATACATACAGATGGTATAAACAAGGAGTGAATATTCAAATCACTAATCTGCTAAACGTAAGACTATTAGCACTGCTCCCCGGCAGCGGCGCCAAAATTTGATCCGCTCCCTAACGGTCAAGTTTAATCACTCAAGCCGGCCACTTGTGAATGGCCAACCGTAACAAACTTAAGACAGCTCAGAAGCAAATGCAATGAAGATCAGGAGAGTATAGTGTTTCCCCAGGTCGTTAAGTCCCAACGAGCTGTGCGAGAATAATCAAACGTGTAGTGATCGAGATAATTTGAATGGAAAAGAGTTGTGATTGATTATACTAAAAGAAAAAGTACATAAACTACAAGGGCTTAAATGCAAATTAAAGAAAATTAAAAAGATAAAATATATTAAATAAACGCTATCACTATTTGCAAAATGATGTTTTTCTATGATTTATAAAACAAAATAACTTAAATAAACTATTTTAATTAAAACGTAAACTTAAATTATCTAAAAACGTGACTTAAAATGAAAACGTACGTTAAGTACAAAATTACGCTGAAAAGCGCAAGTAAAAACGTAAAATTTATGAAATAAAAGTCCTACGAATGTAGAAACAATTTTCTTACGTACTATATGACAAAAGAAAATTTTAGGAAAAAGCCGGGTATTTTTCGACTCTTAAATTATTTATTACGAATTAAAAACCAAATAACACTAATTAAATTATTAAAAATACTAAAACATTTTGGAAAAATCTGAAAAATTCATAGAAAGTACTTTGAGTTATGCTTAATCTGTGAAAAATGAGAAAACAGTAGGTCGCTTTGGAAATAAGCTCAAAATAAGCTAGAATAAGCTTAAAAGCAAAACTGACTAAAACGTCCTTAAGTAATAAATGTTGCAAAGTTTAAACGAAAGAAGTCCCAAGGGCTGGTCATACGGTACACACAACGCTCTCATAAGGGAGAGGTCTCAGGTTCGACCCCTACCTCTCCCTTTTTGCAAAATTATTTATTTATTTTTTTTCGATTTTTCTTTTACAAACTTATTAAGAACAAGAAGATAAGCAATTTTCAAAACTAAATCTTTTACAAAACCACTAATAAGCTCGCTTTAGCTTATTAGTCTTAACAGTGGACAAGAAAATGAAATTAGTACAAGGATTAAGCTAAATGGTTAAAAAACTAAAAATAAGCAAAATGCTAACTGAGAATAAGCTATATAAATGATAATAAGCTAAAATTACAACTGATTAAGCACAGAAACTTATAAATAAGCACTAAGCAAGCTTCAAATAAGCATAAGCTTATCTGTTAAAACATGACACTTTTATGAAAAGGGGTTCAAACCAAGCTGAAAATTAAGCACTTTATAAGCTAAGTGGAGATGAACTACTATTTTTCTATTTTAGTTAAGCAACCCAACTTTAATATCCCAAAAGCATTTAGACTAAATCTTAATGGTAAGGTCACAGTAAAATTGTAAAGTTTATTTAAAAACTGCTTCTTAGGAAATTTTGACTTTTTGACAGATTTGGAAAGTTGACTTTCATGAGTTTTGAGCTTAATTTATGGACTTATTATGATGTATTAAGATAAAATAAAGCTATATTAAGATACCTCTATGAATTCTAAACATGAATCAAGCTTTGGCTTTTTGAAAATTCCAACAGATAAGAAGCTAGAACAGGTATATGTTGATTTTGACTTTTAAAGTGAACAAGTGATATTTGATGAATGAAATGGTTCAAGTGGTCTATATCAAGCCTGAGTATACAATTTTCAAATACCAACAAAGCCTCAAGCTCAATTCTTCCTACTGAACCAAACACCAGTTTTGAAACTGATTTGCATAGTAAACTAGACTACCTACTGATATATCTCATTTTACCACTTAACCTAAATCTAGTGACCCTAATTACTACTTAAATAAACATGTCTAAACATCTATTGACCACAGATACCAATATAAGCACAATATAAAAACTGCATTAAAAATGTAAACGAGATAACAAGCTCACAAGTGTCCCACTTGTTTGTAGCTTATACCAAACCCAAAACTACACTATGCTACTCAAATTCAACCCAAACTCAAGCTCTGCAACACCCATATTCCAAATCCAAGTCCATTTGAGCTGCAGTTGACTTTTGTTGACCAAACATGAGAATTGCTTGAAACTGTTTTCCAAGCTTACCAAAAGCTTTAATAAGCTGAAGTAAGCTTGTTTGAACTAGAGATAAGCTATTAGAAGCTTTAATATAAGATTTTGAAATTGAACTTTTCACCAGTGAACATCAAAAACATGAATTTTAGCTAAACTATGAAATTGATACTTAAAAGCAAAGTACAATGATAAAATCACTTGAGTTTAGATCAAAGAAACAAAAGATTACATTTTAACACTTAAACTAAAACATTTAACTTAAAAACGACATACAGGAAATTAAAAAAAACTAACTACTTCTTATTTCTTGCTTCTCTTCCTCGTTTTATACTTCAAATGGCTTCCACGTGTCCTTCTGATCAAATCCCATCAATATTCCTGGCCATTGGATGAGTTAGGCTTATATTGGCCGTTTGATGATTTTTGGCGAGAAAAGGTGTTTTGACCATAGGGCTCTGAAACTGCAACTAGGGGTTGATGGGTAGGTATGATGAGTGTGGAGTGAGGGGATAAAGGATAAGGGCTGAGGATGATGGGAGAGGGGTTGTAGGGTTGCAGGCAAGTGGGGAAGATATACAGGATAAGGTGGGAGGGAAAGGCAGCTTTTGACTTTGTTTGACCAGGGGTCCAAAATAGAAAGGGTCAAGGGTCCAAATGGTATAAAGGCAGGGGTCATAATGGTTTAAAGGGTCATGGTTGGTTTAAATAACAAGGACCATTTTGTAAATCTGCCAAACTAGAGGGACCATTTCTGCCAATTTCTCAAAACTGTTTCAAGGGTCACTTTTGACAAGTTTCAATAGTACAAGGACTATTTTTGATATTTTCAAATTTTCAAAGGACCAAACTTGACATTTTTCAAAGTTTAGGGACCTAAGTTGTAAATTTGCAATTTTTAAATCTCAAGGACCTAAACTGACAACTCAAGAATCCCTAGGGACTTAAAATGATATTTTCCTTTATTTTGATTTACCAAGGACTGTTTTTGACAACTTTTGAAACTTGGGGGACTAAAACTGCCAATTATGCAAACTTGATAATGCTTTTCACCGTGATTTTGATATTTTTAAATTTAAAACACATAAAACACTTATTTGTGATATTTTTATCATTTTGATGCATTTCTGAGTGTTTTCAGATGTTTTTGCAGTTTAAATGGTACAAAAATGATGAGTATTTAGACACTCATCAAGATGCATATTGGATTCCCCAACTTTCAAACATTTACTTTTGGATTCTTGTCATAGGTAAAATATTGAAAATGGTTTGTTAGCTTCATCCTTAGACTTGAGATACAAGCAAGTTTTGTTATGTGTGGATATCACTTTTTGTAAGTATATGCAAAACGCTATCTGAATAAGGTAGTTATAAAAGCTATATTTCGGAGTGATGTGAAGCAGCATCCACAACACTTGTAGTCAATAAAGGATTTGTTACTCCAGTGATATGTGAGAAAGATACCATAGCTCTCCGCATTTAATCAGATAATTGTTCTGCCGACCCAAAGGGTAATACAAGATGATTCTTGATTACATTTGGTATATCTCAATTAAAATCTATAACGAGATTCTAAATGGTTAAACTATATGGAATGATTTAAGATCCATAATCCATGGTTTAACGGTATCTATAACAAAGGATGATTAGAGCAAGACATTGAATGACCATGCTATCGAGAAACTTTTACTGAAACTATTCTATCGACACTTTTAGTTAAAAGCGATTGAGAGCGTTTGCTAGGCGGTTCCGTCGTTAGTTTTGTGTGCCATTCGACACACCAACTCCCAAGTGGGAGCTGTTGGTTTGTGGGAGTTATAAACACACGTAAACGACTAGAAGTGTGTGAGCTGATGGGGGCACACACGATAAACACGAGTATACGTGTCGAACGTATATTTATACTTGAATATATTACCCAATGTGCATGTATTTGACCCGATCATTGTGACGATCCATGGACTTGTTTGAGTTCTTAGTTGGGTCGGTTTTAGAGACGCCTTGGGCCATGTACTCTAACTGATCGGATAGAAGAGGATAGACTTGGGCTTGTGACTTGTCAACCAAGACAAGACCCTAGTAGAGAAGGGTCGTTTGTTTTGTTATAAAACAAAACGTATTCCTCACCTCAAAGAGATGCAATGTACGACAATAAATATAACCCTAAACATACACAACACTTTTCCTTGATATCTTCCTGTGTTTGACGAATCAGAAAAGAAAGCATATGTTATTATTTATGCATTAACGTGTATATACATGCATATGTTGTTATATTTATACGTACATATGTTGTTATATTTATACATACATATGTTGTTATATTTATGCATGCATGTTGACGTCTCTAAACCTTGCAATTGTAAAATATTCCAAGTGAGTTTAGTGTTTGTGGTTTTGGAATATCGGACAGTTTTGTCCGATATCGGATGGAACTAAGTTTTGATCTCGGGCATTAATTAGTTCTCGGACAGAAAAGATAGAAGGTGTTCTTGGGGTTTTCTTGTTCATGATATTCAAGTTGTATCACTTGTTGATTGGGTTTTAATTACGTTCTCGACCAGCGTCTTTATCGAACGTATACGTTAATCGGGTTTGTGTGTGATACTCTTCGAGGTATCTATTTTAGATACTTAAGGTTTCGTATTGGTTACTTGTTCCGTTACTAGAGATCAATTGCCAAGCAAGGTTAGCTTTTCTTTATACCTTTTAATTAATTAATATTGTATTAATTATGTGTTTATTAATTACGTGTTAACATAATTGTATTAACTAGATCCCATATCCGCTGCGTACTCGTAGAGGTTACTGGTTAACAGCTTCTAAAATCCCAACATTTCATTGCATGAAAGTCCATACCAGTTACATGGAGACACTGTTTTTTTATCACTTGCCCATGAAGGTAAAAGAGTGTTGTTATCTTGGCTATGGAGAGTTGCTTTCCATTTTAAGAGAGCATCAACTTCTTCAGAAGAACATGAAGCAAAATATAGGGAAGTTGAGAATATCGTAACAAGTAAGAATATCGTTAAAGGAAATAAGGTTCTTGGCTACAATATATATACAAAGTATGTGGTTTAGAGCATTGTACATAAAATGGAATATAGATAAGTTTTTCTTAATTTGTTACAACGTTTTCACAATGAAAGTAAAAACAAAGAAAGCTAACTGAAAATAGGACCCCTGAAAATAAACATAAAAAAAGTTGACCCCTAAAATGTCTCAAATTTAAAAATTATCGTTTATAATGTCTATTTGGTCATTTTCAAATTCAAAACGTTGTAAAATGTAATATTAAAACAATGTGATGTACATGCGGATTCGAGGAATAAACAATGTTGGATGAAGAATATGTTGTTTATGCTTATAATTTTATAGGGTATTTGGCAAATTCGTATAGCAAATTCATACTTATACACATACACATATTCACGTGTGTCTTTTGTCATAAACATATAAATATGCATGGAAATTTAATATGTAATTGTAGGGTACTCGTGCGTTGCGGCGGCGAGAACCATATAACTAAAATTTTTGGAAGCGATTTTTTTAAATTATACGTTTTCCGTGATTATAACTTTTCAGATGATGAAAATTTTAGATTGAAATAACTTTTTGAAATATCAAACTATTTTATATAAAATAGCAAGGTGTGCGCGCGATGTTGCAAAAATGTAGAATCAATACTAATTATTATTATTGTGGTTGGCTTCGGATTTGTTGGTGATTAATAAAAAATCCGGATAATAACTACTTAACTTCACAAAATTCGGATAATTCTTACAAATAAAAAGGTCCAATGTAACAACTCGAAAAAGTTTACGTTAATATTTATTTAAAACATCAAAATTTTATCCCAAAATCGCATACAATTTTGTACTTTAAATATAAGCCGTTAGGTTATCCCGCACATAACGAAAACCGACTCTGGACATTTTTATCACATTAGATTAAATTCTAGTCCACTTATATCACGAATTTTAAAATTTAATTTCAAATATTACCAAATAAACCCAATGTTTTACGAAAACTCATATTTTAAGCATTTTTACTTATACACAGACTTGACCTATACTTGCACCATGTTTTCTAAGATGTTTAGATACTCATTTTTAGAAAAAGTCAAACTTATTTCCCTCCCCCTTTGACCATAAAATCATCCCTTGATTATTTAACATTTCTGGTCTTAAGTTTAACAAACATTTAGCACCAACCGACTCTGAACATCTTTATCACATTAGATTAAATTCTAGTCCACTTAAAATCAATATCAAGAATTTTAAATTTTAATTTCAAATGTTACCAAATAGACCATGTGTTTTACGAGCCTAAACTCACATTTTAAGCATTTTTACTTGTACACAGACTTGACCTATACCTACACCTTATTTTATAAGATGTTTAGATACTTTTACATTTTTAGAAAAAGTCAAACTTATTTCCTTCCCCCTTTGACTATAAAATCATCCCTTGATTATTTAACATTTTTGGTTTTAAGTTTAACAAACATTTAACACCAACCGACACTGGACTAGGCCTAGTCTAGACATTATAAACCTTTTAGGTTCATAATAATCATATTAGAAAAGTCGCATTTCACTTTTTCCATTTCGCGTAAACTTCGTACGTTTTGCGTTTTACGCGTATTTAACCTACGATTTCTAGGTTTTAACAGCGTTTACGCACTCCGTTAAACTTATCACTTATTTAATATTCTTTTATAGAGTATATTGATAAGTTTTAAAATTCTTTACAAGTTTCATATTTTTAAGATACCCAGTTTTACGTTTCATGATTTAAACACTTAACGTTAGCAATTACCAGGACCAAGACTCACTCCGTAACACTAGATAATATCAAAACTAAACTAGTCATCCTATATTTCTTTTGTGGTCTACACATTAGTATATCACCTAGCTTTGCTGGCTGGTGATAAACCATAGATTTATTATGCATGTATGTGTTTCATTTTTAGTCATAACTAGCTAAATATCCTAAATGTTTTAACCTCCTCATCTTGCTATATAAGAAACTCATCCATTCCTTTTTGTTGTGCGTCCTGACTATATGTCGGAAGACCCTTGTGGTGTGTTATTCAGTTGTCGTATATATCGTGATATTATTTAGGTGCTCATATATGTATATCTAGTTCACTATTATTCTACATGCTTCAACGTACCTGATTTTTGTAATTATATTTATTAATACAAACCTATGAACTCACCAACCTTTGTGTTGACACTCTTAAGAATGTTTATCTCAAGTCAATAAGACGATAGCCGGTGCATGGAACGTATAGTCGCATGTCATGTTTTGAAGGCTTATGCTTTTATCATTTACCATTCGATATGTTATAAAGATATTTATGTATTGTACTATGAAATCTCTTATTTGTAACTCTGATATTTTTAATCGAATGGTAACTTTTCAAAATGTCCCATTTAGAGGTCGTTTTCTATAACTTGTAATGTGTGCTTATAAGTAATTCGTTATAGAGAGTGTTACATATTAGTATCAGAGCATTGGTTATAGAGAACTAGGTTGCATTTGGTACCTAGACTATAACTGCTTTATATGTTGAGACTCTCTCTCTCTATTTGTCTTACACACACTTTGTGCGCATATGTATTTTATTGGTTGTTTGCTTAGATCCACACTGTTGGATGATATGAATTTTGTATTACTAAGGAAACACCATAATTTAGTTGAGATGATTAGTCCTAGCATTGCACCGTTACTCCTAAATTATGCATAGCCTGTATGCCTATGCCTAATTCAAGAAGAATCATGCAGTGAAAAGTGTAAGAATCTCGGGTAATGTTTGGTCGAGTCTTAGGAGCCTAATCACCTGAAGTTGCATTGGCCGTGTGCGTGTGCAATTCATGTTTTGTATATTCATATTTGTGCATTTTACACTATAATCTTCTTTCTGAGCCTAGTTGTCTGACTGATAAGGATTTAAAACATACGTTTTTAAAGGGTCATTTAAGCCCTAAATCGGCACATATTATATCCGTTACTACTTAAAATCGTTCCTTTTTCACATTTTAGGACTTTTGGAAGCAAAATGCTGGAATGAAGCATATTTGGACGAAAATGAGCGAAAACATGAAGAAAATGGCAAAGTCAAGATCCAAGGCTGTTCATTGCACCTGACGGCGTCCCAACCAAAGGGCGACGCCATCCCTATATAAGAGTTTTGATCAAATTACACGCGACGGCTCATAACAAATTCTGGTTCTACAACCTGATGGCATCACGCCTAAACTCTAGAAGGCGTCTCCCTCATTTTCCACACCAGATGACCAAGAACCAATCTTAGACGATATCCTTCATGAAGCTGACGGCGTCACACACATCAACAGACGTCGTCCCAACAATGACTTGGCCCAAACGAAACCCTAATGACGGCGACCTGACAACGTTACTAGTAAAAGGTGACGCCATTGCATTTGTAAATATATATATAGAATTCTATTTTTCTGTATTTTAAGAGGTATAACTTTGGAGAGCAAACCATAATTCAGTTGTAGTCTGACTTGGACAGTATTTAAGGGTTCCATACCCTTCTTTACATCATAAGATAAGTTTGTTAATCTATATTATTATTATGTCTACCCCATGTTTAATTGTATGTGTGTATGCTTGCTTGTTTACTATGAGTAGCTAAATTATCCTTGTGTTTGCTTAGATCTATAAAACCTAGTTGTTAATTATTGTTAGGTTGTCTCTTGTCTTAATTGGTAGACGCTAGAGTAAGGAAAACTTACTTCTTCTTTAATTTTTGCTACCTTGAACGTCCTTGTTAATACAAATAAACCGTAAAAACGTTTATTAATATTTAGCGAGTTCTTTGTGTTTTGTTGATAACAAATATAATGTTATCATAATTAAAATTATAAGGATACATGTTATTTTGGTAAAGAATCTAAATATATAGTCATTTAATACAAATTGTTGTAATAATTCATTTATTGTAATAGTTTATTAGGATGGGTAAAAAGCACAACCCATGACCCACACCCACACCCATGGAGCATATCCATAACCCATGGAGTTAACCCATAACCCATTGTCTAGATGCATTGCATCTTTTAGATACATTGTATCTACTTAGATACTCATGGTCCAAAGTCTAGGACCCATGACCCATAACCCATTGTCTAGGAGCGTCTCACGGATCCCTCCGTTTACACAAGACGGATCCCTCAGGCAAGGGATCCGTGGGATCCGTGCAATAGTAGCAAGAAATTGCCTATAAATAGAGAGCTATTTATTCATTGTAACTTACCATTCTTCTTACAAACTCTTTTATATATTCTTACATTCTTCTAACCTAAGATCACTTGATCTAGAGAGTAGTTCTTATTTCTTTTGTTGTGATTCTCATATAGTTCCTTCTCTAAGGCGAGATCACGAGCATTATAAAAGTCATCCAAGCAAGGAGTCCTTGATTTATTTGTTCCTCTACAAGATTTCTATAGCGAAGATCTTGTATTTTATATTTCACATATTTGTTGTGTTATAGTAGTGTTGGTTTGGTCCTCCGTGTTAAGGACTCGATATTTAATTAGCTTTGTACCAGAAAAAGTGTAAGCGACGTAGTGAAGGCTTCTCCGACGAGTTGAAGGAGTTTGTTGACATAGTGCTTGAACTCCCGAGTAGGTGACTCGGGGAGTGGAGTAGGGCAAGGAAGGTGTCCTTGTAGCCGAACCACTATAAATCGGTTGTGTCATTTCTACCTATTACTTTACTTGCTTTTTTTACTTGCATTGCTTATAGATCTATACTTTCTCTCTATCCACACGATTTCACATTACATCGAATCTAAAGTTTTTGAAACTAACTTAAAATCGGAAAAACTATTCAACCCCCCCTTCTAGTTTTCCACAATTGGCATCAAGAGCTAAGTTTACAAAAGTTTTAAAGTAAACCGTATTTTAAAAACTTTTCGATCACTATGGGTTCTGAAAATTACAAGGAAGGGAAATCCATGCAACGACCTCCACTACTTGAAACTAATGGTTTTATATGTTGGAAAAATAGATTCGAAACGTATGTGAAGTCAAAAGATATTGGTCTTTGGTACATCATTGTTGAAGGCGATTTGAAGCCACTACAAAAGATGAAACCAAAAATTTAGTAAACACACCTCATGATCAACTCACCGATGATCATAAGAAAAAGCTTTCCAAAAATAGTGAAGCTAAAATGGTTTTATATAATGCTTAACCCAAAAAGGAATTCGAAAGAATTTCCATGCTTAAAACATCTAAAGAAATTTGGAATTCTTTAGTTGTAACTCATCAAGGAAATCAACAAGTTAAGAACAATAAAATAGATTTATTTGTTCAACAATATGAACAATTTTCAATATCGGATGAGGATACTATAGATCATTCTTTTGCTAACTTTAATACTATAATTACATCTTTACAAGCACTTGATGAGTCTTTCTCTAGCCGTAATCATGTTAGGAGATATCTAAGGGCGCTTCCATCCAAGTGGAGATCTATGGTGACGGTAATTGAAGAATCAAAAGACTTGTCAATCCTCACCCTTGATGAACTCATAGGCAATCTAAAGGTCTATGAGCTCGTCCCTCGCTAAAGATCCCAAGCCTCAAAAGAGAAGAACGAGAAGCACAAATCTCTTGCCCTAAAAGCCAAGAAGGTCTCAAGCGAGGAAGAAAACTCCTCTTCGGATAGTGATGACGAGGAGTATACCATTGTGATAAGGGACTTCAAGAAGTTCTTTAGAAGAAAGGGAAGATATGTCAAGCAGCCATATGACGACAAGAAGGGGTTTCGGAAAGGCAAAGATGACGAGAAAGCAAGGGATGAACTCGCTTGTTTTAAATGTGGGGACCCCAATCACTTTATTAGTAAGTGTCCAAAACATGACGAACAAAAAGCGTTCATAAGTGGTTCGTGGGGAATGAGCGAGGAGGAGGACGAAGAAATGTGTCTCATGGCAAATGACGAGGTATGTCACGAATACTATAGTAGCTCATCATTAGATGATGATTCATTGCATCATGAATATGATAAACTTTTCAAAATTAGTTTAAAAGTAATTAACAAAAAAAAAAAATTTGAAAAACCAAACTGAACATTTAGAAAAGGAAGTCTTTGAGTTAAAAGCTAAATTAAAACGTTTAGAAAAGGGGAAGATAGAAAGTGGGGAATGTGAGCTTTGCGTTCAACTTCAAACACTAGTTGATCATCTAGATTCTAAGATTGCTAGAATGAGTACTAATACTCTTGATATGATATTAGATAGTGTTAAAACCGGAAACAACCAAAAAGGATTAGGTATTCAGCAACTTGATGCGTCAACTAGTGAAAACAAAGAAACACAATTCGTCAAAGCAATAGAAAAACAAGTCATTGTAGTCACGGATCCCACGGATCCTACAAAAAGGGAACCTGCTAGTGTAAAGCCAGGGATCCGTGGGTCTGCTGAAGCAAACAGTAGTAATAATATAGCTTCCTCATCTAGAACAGACTTTGTTATTGTTAATAAAAGGAAACCAACTTATGTTACTGTTAGACAACCACCTTCAAGACAAAATCAAAATTTTATAAGAAACAAATGTCCATCATTTTCAAAACCAAGCACATTTATAAGGAGACCTAATAATGTTTATCCGAGAAGTAACCATTAAATGGGATGGAATCCTAATATGCAAAACGGTTAGTGTCTTTGAATAATTCTCTTCGTACGGATTGGAGTACGAAAGGCCCTGCCCAAAAGAGGGAATAAAATAGTCCTTCCATTTCAAAACTTTGCACCATGGAATGCATACTCACCTTTTTCATATATGTCTAACATGAATGAAATGTATAACACTAATGGATCCATGAACAAATGGGGTGTAATATATTGGATTTCACAAACACATCAAATCATATCATACATGGGGCGTATGGATTATGGTTTTTAGAGAGAGAAAGTATAGAGAGATAAGTGGGAACTTGATGAAACAAAGAAAAATGGTATTGAAGCTCCAACCCTCTACCTTGGGAGGTAGAGGGTATTTATAGTATCTTACAAGACTCGCTCCCTACGGGTCGTGGATCGGCATACAAGTGGGTAAAGACCCGTCCGTCCTCCACGGTGTTACTTAACAAACTACTTATTAACATAACTTGACTACGACTACGAGCTTTCTAACAAATACATATACTTGAGGTGACCGACACTTTAACTAACGGATTTTCTAAATCCTAACAATCTCCCCCTAAGGGAGGTCACCTCAATTTACATTGAATACAAATAGATATTACATTTTGATTGTTCTTGGATTCTTGATTAAGTTCTTTGCTCTGTAGATCGTAGTCTTTGATTCTTCATATTCCGCATGTATTGTTAGCTCAAGTGGAGGTCTTTAAGTGATCCACGGGATGATGAGTTTTGACCCAGCTTTGAGATCATTAGCCATCATAAATCTCTGACTCATCCTTTTTTGTTTTGCCATCATGTGAAGTTGTGACTTTTGGACTGACATGCTCACATTTTGGATCATGATATCTTCTTATCAGAGTTGCGAAAGCTTTTTGTTGATTCATAATATTTCCAGCAGCATGGCAGAAGCATGGTTTGAAAATATCAGAGCCAGTTGATGAAGATATGCACTTATCATGATTTCTTTAAACGTGAATGTGATTGAGTGAGCATGCGGCTATGGATTGACTCCTCAATTATGATCAGCTGTAACCGTCGGGTGTTCTTGTATACAACAGTTAGGAATAAAGCACACGGAAGTGTCTTTGATCACTTTCGTTGAATTGAGGTACACGTTCCCCGCTTGATCATATAAGTACGCTCGTGATTAGGTATAATTTCGAAGAATCTCCTTGACAGGGTTTCGCAGCTGTTCTAGCCGTTCTCAAACCGGAACATCTCAAAGAAGACAAGATGGAGTGAGTGAACCAGCGATTTGAGATTCACTGATTGATGAAAGATGATTTGAAAAACAATCGTGTATTGCTTAATATAAAGGGTTTTGCAATACAATGAAGGTTTTATGGAAAATAAATTATCAATCATAAATACCTTTTAATTTTGAAATATTAATACACAGTCGATGTGCTAGGAAAGAATTTTTGAGCACAACGACTGGTTTTTCAAAGGCATCCGTCAATCCATTTCCTGGACCAAGGTTGATTCAAGATTGAATCGCCCCATCGTTTCTACCTAGTTGTCACAAGCTTGATCTTTAGAAAAGATCTCACATGTCACCCACCAAGAGCTTGTTTGGTGTTGGCTCTAGAAGGATTTCCATCTTCATTGTGAATAATTTTACATATCACTCGGATGTTCTGGCAATACCACAAGGATAATGCGTAGGACTCTTAAATATATTCTCACTTTCCACATTGTGTGAAACAGTAAGCCTTCAAGAATTTTGTGTCCTAATGAGATTTATAGATGATCTCGTGGCTCTAGACTCAATAGTGCACATTTGGTTCCTATGCCGAAGACTAGGGAGAGGGTCTCCTTCTTGAATATCAATAATCTCTAAGAGAAAGTCGATAGATAATGTAGGTTCCCCGTGAGAATGAAACAAGTCCTTTTAAGAGGAACTTGAGTAGCTTGGGAAGTTGTAGTGCAGTGCGTCACTGGGTCCATGACGTCTTGTCTTCAATACCGGTGTTACCTTAGTAACCACCATTAGCATATGTATTGAACCCGGTTTCTGCCCTAAGGTTGAATTAATGGAGGGCTATTTCTTTTCACCCTTTTTCACATTCAATTCTTTTTCATTCTTCAACCCCTTCAGCGCTTACCGAGACTTCATAACTAGAACCTTGTTGGGTTTATTCCAGTACTAGCTCAGACTCAGTCAGCACTCTTCCCATTTCTCATTTTTCTCCTTTTTTCATCATACCTAAGGACTCTACACTATCTAGTGGATTGTCCCTGGGTAGATCCCTCTGGCTCTGGCGGGATCGTGGGAACGAATACTTAACCTAACCATCCTTTTATCTCCAAGCATAAAATAAATTTGGTCGGCTTTTTGGTATTGTTCTTCCGCCTTTGAAACCAATTGAAAACTATTTGAAAATCAATCCAGGTACTTGTGATACAAGATCGAAGCATTTTGTACCTGAATTGTTTTTGATATTTTTAGAAAAGCCCCCACTCAGCATGTGCATCATATATTTGAAACTGTTTTAGCACATGGAGGCAAGAGGAATTTGAAATCTTAGATTAAGAGTTGAGTATCCAATCTATGATTAACATTTTCTAAAATGATCATCATCAATTCCCGATCAAATCTAGTATTTCAAATACTTTGAATAAAACAATTTTGGGAAGGATGAGGTTTTCTTATGATTGCTCCCCCTCAATATGTGCATCGAGATTTGAAAGTGTTTTGCACATTTTAGAGAGAACCTACAATTAGAGACAAATCGATCACGTTTCAATTCTTTTTGGTTTGAGGTAGATGCTCCTCCTTAACATGTGCGTGGAAAATTTGAAATCGTTTGGCACATGTAGGGAGGAGAACTTGTTATTATACTTCTAAACCACTTATTGAAATATTAGTTTATATCCAGCTTAAATCACAAATTCTCCCCCGATCACAATTTGCAATGCCATTGAGATTTGTGATCTCTGTTGATTTAAATTAATTTTGAAGACTCTAGAGGAGAATTGTGACTTGTTTTTGAAAAACATTTTAACTGATAAGGATAAGAATCTGAGACTTTAAACTCCATTGATCAACCATGCATAAATATCTTTTGAAAACATCACATTAGCAAAGGTCTTGAACCAATTGTATAAAAACATTGTAAATATTGTTCTTTTTGATTATCCAAAACTAGACCTTGCTCGTTTACATGCCAATTGTTTGAAAAATAGCCTTTTTGATTTAATTGAAATCATTCTCCCCCGCAATCAATGACATAGGTTGTTGATTGAGAGATAGAGATTTTGACAGATGATAAGTCCAGATGATTTTCAAAAATAAAGTCCGAGTTATTATCAAATCAATTTTGTTTTCATTAGATAGCAAATATTTTTCAGAAGAATTATTTAGAAGGAAAAATATTTGTGATGGAAACATTTGTCTTTTTGGTGACAAACATTTGTATTTAGAATCAGAGCATGAGATTTAAAAAAAAATTAATTTAAGTATGGCTCTGTTCTTTCTTTTAAAAACTGGTTACTGCCTGAAATGACAGTAAACAACCATTTTTCTCCATCCCTTTTTCTTTTCTTTTTTTTATGTACATTCGAACTTCATCTAAAGACCCGTGCTATTCTTTGAATGACAAATCAAAGTCCGTAGATGTTATCGAACCAAAGAAAAACATGACAACGAAAAATATTTTTGGAATTTTTCAAGATTTTCTAATTTTTATGGATTTTTGAAATTTTATATTTTTGTATTCTCTTTTTGTAGGTTTTATTTTTTTTTATTTTGCTTTTTGATAAGATATGTACAAGAGATAGATAGAGACAAGCTCAGTCACTCCTCATCTTCCTCCTGAAGACGTTTGAGTGTTTCAGGCTGCAGACTCTTTAATCCAAGTCGTGGAAGAATAAACTCAAAACAATCTCTAGGAAGAGCTTGGGTGAAGATATCTGCCAACTGATATTCAGTTCTCACGAAGTATAGCTCAACCACACCTTTTTCAACTTGTTCCCGTATGAAGTGATGTCGAATGTCGATATGCTTTGCATCAGAGAGCAATGGCACTCTTGTTATCACAGTACAGAGGGATTTTGTTGAATTCAAAGCCATAGTCAGATAATTGGGATCTCATCCATAAGATTTGAGCACAACAAGATGACATGGCTATGTATTCAGTCTCTGTAGAAGATATTGAGGTACTCATTTGTTTCTTTGAAGACTAGCTCATAAGCTTATCACCCAAAAACTGAGCACCTCCTGACGTGCTTTGACGTGTATCTTGACACCCTGCATGGTCAGCATCTACATAGGCTATTAGTGACATACCGGTGTCCTTCGGGTACCAAAGTCCCACGTTGATGGTTCCTTGGAGATACCAAAAGATCCGTTTAACCGCTTTAAGGTGCTTTTTGGTAGGCTTAGCCTGGTATCTAGCACACATGCATACAACGAACATAATGTCTGGTCTACTGGCAGTAAGGTACATCAGGGACCCAATCATACTACGATATTTAGTTTGGTCAACCATGATCCCTGAGTGGTCCTCATCCGGTTTAGTACGCTCCACCATGGGAGTGTCAACCGGGTCACAAGAATCAAATCCAAATTTCTTTAAAATCTCATTAGCTTATTTAGATTGATTGATAAAAATGCCTCCGGGACTTTGTGAAATTTGTAATCCCAAGAAAAATGATATTTGTCCCATCATTGACATTTAAAATTTGGAGCCCATCTCCTTAGAAAAACGATCACATTCATTGGGGTCAGTCGAAGCAATAATATCATCAACATAGATTTGAACATGAATTAAATGTTTGCCTGTCTTTCTGGTGAACAACGTAGGATCAACTGTTCCTTTGCTGAATCCGTTGGATAAGAGAAACTTTGACAGTGTGTCATACCATGCCCTTGGAGCTTGTTTCAAGCCATAGAGAGCCTTCTTCAAGCGATAGACATGAGTGGGACATTCTGGATCCACAAAACCTTCAGGCTGACTGACATAGACGATTTCTTTCAGGTCTCTATTAAGAAAGGTAGTCTTTACATCCATTTGATAAACCACCATGTTCTTGCTGGCAGCATTAGCCATGAAGATTCTGATTGCCTCAATACGTGCAACTGGAGCAAATGATTCCTCAAAGTCAATACCCTCTTCTTGACGATATCCTTTTGCAACAAGTCTTGCTTTGTTCTTCAGTACATCTCCATGCTCATCAAGTTTTACTTTGAAGATCCATTTGAGAGCAATGATCATAGCACAGCCAGGAGCAGGCACCAATTCCCAAACATCAAGACGATCAAACTCATGAATTTCTTCTTGCATTGCATTGAACCAGCTGTCTTTAGACATTGCGGTTTTAACATCTTTTGGTTCGACCTTTGATAATATAGAATTGAAGAAGCACCACAAGGCATCAGTTGCAAGTTGTTTACGAGTGGATACTGGACGAGAAGGGTTTCCAATGATGTTGTCCAATGGATGGTCATGTGTCCATTTTCTAAGGTGTTCGTGTGGTTGTTGTTGAGAGACTGAAGTAGCAGAGTTTGGATCTCCTGATGAAGATGGTTCTGAAGTTGGTTCAGGAGCAAATATGTTCTCAAATGGAGCATCTTCGGGAGAAGCAAAGGAGTTATCTCAATCATAGGTGCCAGAAACATTTCCATGATGTACACTCGATGATTGAGGATTTGATGATGAGGATGAGTGATCTGCAGTAGGCACTTCTTGACTCAATGACATAGAAACTGAAGGGTTATCCACGTTGACTGGGTTAGAGGCAACCTCTGTTGATGGATTAGACTGATCATTAGCAATAGGTTCATCATATTCATCAAACATTGGATCAAACAATTTCTTAAAATCTTCTTCAGAAGGAGGTACATATGGAACTGCTGGTGAGGGGTTTTGTACAAGAGAGGAACTAATGGGACTACTTCGTGAATGTTGAGATGCGGGTCCTGAACTTGATTGTCCTGGAGCCATTTGCCCAGACAGCTCATCGAACGTGACGTGAATAGTTTCCATGATATCCCTGGTTCTTTTGTTTTAGATTCGGTAACCTTTCCTGTTTGGTGCATAACCCACAAAAACTCCTATGTCTGCCTTAGCTCTTAATTTACCTAAATCTTGACCATCATTTGTTGGATAGCACAAAGCACCGAACACACAAAGGAAGGAGAGATCAGGTTTTCGATTGTGGACCAATTCGTATGGAGTTTTACCATGAGTTGTGTGTATAAGGGATCGGTTTTGGGTATAGCAAGCAGTGGCAATGGGTTCAGCCCAGAGAAACATGGGAACCTTTGAATAAATTAGCATAGTTCTTGCAGCTTCTACAAGAGTCCGATTTCGTCTTTCAACTACACAGTTCTGTTGAGGAGTACGTGGAACACTTCTTTGATGACTGATTCCAATGCTTTCATAAAACTGACTTAGTTCTTTGTTAACAAACTCAGTTCCATTGTCTGTTCAGATGATTCTAACAGTTTTGTTAAGTCGAACCTGCAGCTGTTTGATAAGTTTAATGATGACATCTGGAGTTTCATCCTTTGTTCTCAAAAACTTAACCCAAGTAAATCAAGGTACTTGTGATACGAGATCAAAGAATTTTGTACCTTAATAGTTTTGATCATTTAGAAATGCTCCCCCTCAACATGTGCATATGATCTTGAAATTGTTTAGCACATGGAGGCAAGAGTTCTTTGATATAATTTCTTGATCACAATTTCCGTAAAAAATGCCATTTGATTTTCTTGGTAAATTCTCCCCCTCAAAATGTGCGATGGTTGTTTCAAATAATTTAGCTAATAGAGGAAAGAGTTCTTTGAAGTACATCCACGATTACAAACGCCATTGAGAAACCGTTAGAAAATCAATCAAGGTACTTATGTTGAAACATAGAAATCTTTGTACCTTGAAAGTTTGTTTTCTTTTGAAATGCTCCCCCTCAATATGTGCTTCGAGATTCGAAAGCGTTTAGCACATATGGGAGAGCAGTGCACATTTGAATCAAACGATCACCTTTTGTCAGATTTCATATTAAATCACAAATTCTCCCCCGATCAAAAATATCAAACCCTTTGAGATTTTGGATCCCAAGTGATTTAATAAGGTTTAGAAAACATGGGAGAAAATGTGCCTGATTTAAAAGCTCTTCTGGTTTATGGTTAAATGCTCCTCCACAATCATGTGCATTATGTATTTCAAAATCGTTTGGCACATGAAGGAAGGAGTGCTTTTGAAACAATCACCCTTTAAAACCGATTTGGAAAAATTTTGGGGAAAGACGTGGCAAAATTTAATTTTGAAAAATGACGGATAAGGATCAATTTAAGACATTAAAGATTGTCATTGTCTGGTATGATAGTTTTTAAGAGATGTTTAATTAAAATAAAACAATTTCACAATCAAACAAGAACAGAAAATTTTTCATTTTGTAAGATCTTTGAGTTTTAAAGAAAATCATACCATGACATAACATTAAATCTTTAGATCACAACTTATTTTTGTACAAACCGGACTTTTATGAAGAAATATTGTTTGAAAATATTTTATTTTAAATCACTCTCCCCAACAATCGATGACCGTAGTCGTTGATTGAGTGACTTAGGTTTTGATAAAGTGAAGTCCGGTGATTTTCAAAATTTAGTCCTATTTATTTTCAAAACAATATTTTTCCATTTTTTAAAACAATATTTTACAAAAATTGTTTAAAAAAAATGGTACCATCACAATTATCCTGCACAAAGATACGTTAGGTGGTTGAGAAGCTTCTGTTGTTGTTGCTGAAGGTTGGAAGAAAACCATCTGTTGATGCAGTGAGACCTCTGAAGTTGCATCTAACGTGTCAACTATCCATGGAGAGATCTAATTAAGCTCCGTTTCTTCATTTGTCGACCCAAGAGATAGTTACCCTTTCCTTTCGGCATCCAATCGTCTTCATTTGTGGGATCCGAATCGGGAACATTCTTTTAAACCATATTATATGCATACGTTAGTAAGCACATATAGACATATATGGTGGTCGACAACACCAAACAGTAGTCGAATAATAAAAGTCAATTCAACATATCAATCAGATCATGTAAAGCATGGGAATAACGTGTTTATCAAACTCTAATCATCTAATCCTAACAATCATATCCTAGGCACCTAGTCCTTCAACGTAGGTTAACATTTTTCACATTTAAGTATATAGGATAATTGGATAAGCTGGTTAGATGATATGAATTTGAAAACATTCTCCCCTCAATCAATGACTTATTTTTTTTTGAAAAGTTTATAAGCGTTGAAGTAATTGATTGAGTTTTCAATTTTTTCGAAAACTCTGAATCTGATTGATTTACAAGCAACTCATTTACCACCATTTTTGAAAACAACAAATATTTTTCTGAAGAATTTATAGAAGGAAAAACATTTGTGTAGGAACAGCAGTCCTTCGACCTACTTTCCTCAATTTGTTTTTAGGATAAGTGCACGAAATATTTGAAAATTGGTTTATCACAACACTTTCCTTCTTTTGAAAAGTGGGTTGCTATCGGAAATAATAGCAAGCCATGGTTAAGCACGGGTTACAGTCTGAAGTAACTGCAAGCCATTGTTTGAAGCCCGGGTTACAGTCTGAAATAACTGTAAGCCATAGTTTTAGACATGTTTTGAAAAGGAATATTTACACCTCCTGCTCGAACTTCATCTATGGTCCCGTGCCATTGTTGAATGACATTTCTAAGACCACAGATGTTATTGATAACAGGAGACATGTCTTGAAAAACAATATTTTTGGTATTTTCAAATTTTCTGATTTTTATGGGTTTTAGTTGGTTTTATATTTTTCTATTTTCTTTTTGTTGGTTTTATATTTTTGTATTTGGTTTTTGATAAATATTTACACAGATAAAGTAGATGATATAGTTTAAGAGGATGATGATACGAGTACCGAGATAAGGATATCGAACAGCACGTCGTAGAAGATATAATTCATCATCTCTTAAACTTCCACCACCAAAGCTTCTGAGGCTCCATAATAGAAGATAGAACATGAGCCTTTGAGAAAGAGAGACTTTGGCAGCTTCCCCCCAAACCAAAAATCCATTTGATGAGCATATTCGAAGCTCTATTACAAGCTTGCCTTAGCCAGGTGCACAGAGAAGCACACCATTATCATAAATCCCGCTGCTCCTTTTAAGAACGATAATCGAGATTCTCCGTTCGGGGTTATATCATCCAATAGAAGAACAGCAACGTATCATCCCATGTTTAAATAATCTTCTCAAGTTCCTTTTCCACTGAAGTCTGAAGCGATCCATACCAAAAAGTTGTCAAGAAACCACTTCCCCCAAGTAGACGAATTGATGCAGGCAGTCTCTAAGAATAATGCTCAAGAACTCTCCCGAATACACATCATGCCCGGAATGAAAACACCTCCCCAATGTTTGTGCTAAACAATTTTCTTCCCTAATGATCGTGTATGAAGCTCAAGAACCCGAAGTACACCAATATCCAAGAACTCTCCTGAATACACATCATGCCCGGAAAGAAATGTTTGTGCTAAACAATTTTCTTCCCTGATGATCGTGTATGAAGCTCAAGAAACCGAAGTACACACATTCCCACCGAAAGAATAACTACTAACACCTCCCTCATGGTATACATTTATCTCCCCTGAATATGTCATACTTGTGTACCTCTTTAATCACCAGAAACTAACTCTTCCATCTCTTCCCCCACATAGTTGGAATAAGAACACTAAACGCCATGAGTCAAACCTTGAGTGTCTCTGCGGTAATGACATTTGTCTTCCCGGGATATCTTCAATCACTTAGAAGTATTAAATTCATCAAGTTTACTCGCGTTTAGATGCTTGTCTCCTTCCCCCTTGCTGGTTTTGATATTTCAGAATCAGCAAGATATTGTAAGCCCGTATACTAGAAATTTGTTGAGAAGAACACTTGAACTCTTGTGAGAATCAACTTGCTGAAGAATATGAGCAAGTCTAATTGGGATTGAATCTGATTACACTCTCCCCCAATTAGTGCTCTCCCCTAAACCGGCAATCTTTATGATGAATGCTTGAATTAAGAAGAAGTCTTTAGATCGTTAAATGCAACTCGTCTTTAGTCTTCTAACATGTAGCAGAAAATGTAGAATCGACTGTAGACTCGACCTTCTTCAAGATTGTCAAATTGGGGATCAGAAAGTTAACATCTTCAACTCACCAAATGCATCCCCGTTAACTTACAAATAGCAAATCCCCTTAAGTCAAATCCCTCCCAATCAAACAAGAACAGAAAGATGTTCATCAAGGAAATCAACCCCGCAACTGGAAGCACTTTGTCATAAATCAAATCAGCCCATGTGAAGATGTCAACCAACGGCTCTTAGAAGAAAATACATATAGAAATGACCCGATAAGAAGAAGCTCGGTTCTTACATGAGTTTGGAGCCGTTTGACCATTTATTCTCTAATATCAATCATGTAACATATTGGATTTCACAAACACACTAAACCATAAGATCAAATAGGCGTATAATGAGTTTTAGAGAGAGAAAGTTAAAGGTTTGGGAACTTTAGTGAGAGAAAGAAAAATCTTATTATGAGCTCCAACTCTCTACCTTGGGAGGTAGAGAGTATTTATAGTCATTACATAAATCGCCACCTATCGGGCTGTGGATCATGCATACAGTGGGTAAAGACCCGTCCGTCCTTCACGGTGTTACTTAAACTAAATACTACTTAACTTATATAATCTACGACTATGAGCTTTCTAACGATTACATATACTTGAGGTGACCGACTCTTTAATACATGGATTTAGTAAATCCTAACAATCTCCCCCTAAGGGAGGTCACCTCAAGATCACCTCAAACATACATTGAATACAAACAAATTTTACATAAAGATTGTTCTTGCATTCTTGTTACTGATCTTTGCTCTGAAGCTCGTAGTCATTGATTCTTAATTCATGCATGTTTGGATAACCCAAGTGGAGGTCTTAATCTGATCCACATGATGATGAGTTTTGAGCTAGCTTTGAGATCATCAGCAATAATACATCTCTAACTCTTCCATTGTGATGTTGTGACTTATGGACCGACATGCTCACATTCTGGATCATGATATATTCTCATCAGAGTAGCGGAAGCTTTCGTTGATTCATGATATTGGCAGCAGCGTAGCAGAAGCATGGAGTGAAAATATCAGAGTCATTGATGCACTAATCATGATTTCTTTCGAGATGAATGTGTTGAGTGAGCATGCGGCTATGGATTGACAGCTTCATTCTGATCAACTGCAAACGTAGGGCGTACCTGCATAAAACATTTAGCAATAAAGCGCACGAAAGTGTCTTTGATCACTTTTGTTGAATTGAGGTACACGGCCCACGATTCCCCATTGATCAGTACAAGTACTGCCTGTGATCAGGTATAATTCCGAAGAATTTCCTTGACAGGGTTTCACAGCTGCTCTAGCTGTTCTCAAACCGGAACGTCTCAAAGAAGACAACACGGAGTGAGTGAACCAGCGAAACGAGATTCACTGATTGATGAAAAGAGATTTGAAAAACAATCGAGTATTGCTCAATAGAAATTGTTTTTGCAATACAACGAAGGTTTTGATGAAAATCAATTATCAATCATAAACACCTTTTATATTGAAATATAAGTACACAGTCGATGTGCTAAAGAAAAGAGTTTTTAAGCACAATGACCGGTTTTTCAAAGGTATCCGTCAATCCATAACCTGAACCAGGATTGATTCAAAGGATTGAATCACCCCATTGTTTCTGTTCAATTGTCACATGGTTGATCTATAGAATAGATCTCACATGCCACCCACCAGGAGCTTGTTTGATGTTGGCTCCAGAAGGCTTTCCATCTTCATTGTGAATATGTTAGCATATCACTCAGATGTTTTGGCAATACCACAAGGATAATGCGTAGGACTCAAGATATAATCTCTCTTTCCACATTGTGTGAAACAGAGAGTCTTCATTGAAAGTGTCCTAAGGAGATTAATTGATGATCTCGTGGCTCTAGACTCAATTATGTGCATATTTGGATCCTGTGCCGGAGACTAGGGAGAGGGTCTCCTTCTTCAATATCAACAATCTCTAAGAGAAAGTCGATAGATTATTTAGGTTCCCCGTGAGAATGAAACAAGCCCTTTTAATAGGAACTTGAGTGGTTTGGGAAGATGTAGTGCAGTGCGTCACTGGGTCCATGACGTCTTGTCTTCAATACCGATGTTACCTTGGTCACCACCACTAACATATGAATTGAACCCGGTTTCTGCCCTAAGGTTGAATAAATGGAGGGCTATTTCTTTTCACCCTTTTTCACATTCAATTCTTTTTCATTCTTCAACCCCTTCAGTGCTTACCGAGACTTCATGACTAGAACCTTGTTGGGTTTATTCCAGTACCAGTTCAGTCTTAGTCCGCACTCTTCCAATATCTCATTTTTCTCCTTTTTTTCCAATATACCTAAGGACTTCTACACTATCTAGTGGATTGTCCCTGGGTAGATCCATCCGTTTCTGGCGGATCATGGGAACAAATACCTAATCTTATCATCCTTATATCACCATACATAAAGTAAAGTTGTTCGGTCTATTTGGTATTGTTCATCTGCCATTGGAACCAATTGAAAACCATTTGAAAATCAATCCAGATACTTATGATATATTATCAAAGCATTTTGTACCTGAATTGTTTTTGATATTTTTAGAACAAGAGCTCTCCTTCAACATGTGTATTAGATCGATGTACTCTAACCAAACTAACTTAAATAGCTTGTTAAGGTTTAATAACCTCAAATAAATCCTAAGTTATTAACAGAGAAACACTGAGCAAACTCTATTAAGTATGCGGAATTTGCTTAACAAAGCTAAGAAGAATAACTTTAACTATGAACGATTTTATTAATAACTCTAACTCTGCTTATTATGCAGATCTTTAACAACTATAATAATATCGAACTTCTCTCTAAAACTCTAATAAAATCACGTACGTCTTATGCCAATCTAGGGATCCTTTTATAGGCTCAAGAATACCCTAGTCGGTTTACAATATGTATCCTTGTACGTCAAGTAATCTAACATAGAATATTCTAGAATTACAAGACTTTGTATAAACGAATAATACAGTTCTTTGATCTTGTAGTACTTTGACCTCATATGCAGTACTTTGACTTTATCATTAAGCAGTACTTTGACTCTTTCTGTAACACTCTGTCAATCTTCAGTACTTTCATATCCCAACAATCCTCCCCTAACTTGAATTCTACTTGATTCACTTCAAGTTCCTTTGTGAATTTATCTTTATCAGCTTCATCTTTGAAAACAGATTGTGTCTTTATCTTTGGATTGTATCTTTATAGATTTTATGCATAGTCAAAGTATCTTTAGAAATATTCTTTTACAGCATCATCCAGCAAGCTCCATCTTTTCAGCAACACAACAACATATGACAATTTGTACATTAATTCAGTTTAAGTTGCAAACTATTCTCATCACTTCCAGGTGTGTTAACTCTTGTGAGAGGTGAATCATTGAAAATTTAATGGATTTAGATCTCTTTACCAAAGCCATTAACTCTGGAGTAGCCAAATGTTTTGGTGTGTAAGACCATGATACACTGATAACCATATGATTTTTAGCAAATCATCAGCTATCAACATATTTGATTTGTCTTTACCAAAAGCTGTACCCTTCTGGACTAGTTAGTTCTTTCATCATGGTGAACTAATTAACATATAATGGTTTTTCCACAGCCTTTACCACAAGCCATTTTCTTGTGGGCTAGCCAACTCTCCACAATACTGATATGGTGAGTTGATTACCATCCAACTTATTAGCAAGTTGTCAACTAAAAACGGATTTGATATATCTTTACCAGAGCCGTTTGCTCATGGATTAGTCAATCCTTTTGTAACCATGGTGGATTAATAACCTATTGATGTTATCATCTCAGAAACCATTTATTCAACTTTTGTTTCAAAATTATTTGTTACTTAAAAAAAGTTTTCTTTCAAAAATCACTTAACTAGTAAAAAGCTGCAAGCAGTACTTTGATTAAAGTACTGTTTGATCAGCAGTACTTTGAATAAAGTACTGATTTATCAAAAATAATTTATTCAATTAAGTCTCATACCAGTTATTCATTATCTTCTGCAATAGTAGTCTAGTTGATAAACAAATTGATGACCATACAAGCAATTTCATTGTCCTCTTCAACCTCCATTCCATGCTCTAGCATCCTCCTCATAAGATCGACTGAAAGAGGATATCTTCTATCAGCAAACATGTGAATCATTGTACCATTTTCTAGCTCTAGAACATGAACTCCAGATTCTTCAAAAAATCTCCAACAAAAAATTTCCCAGCTCTTTTGATTTTTCCAAATTTCATCACTACTCTGTTCATCAGTTTCCTATGCAGTTGTGAGAGCTCCCAGTAAAACCAAACCAATTCCTTCTAAAGGATGATGTTCAAAATACTCTTTCACCACATGATATAAATAGAATAGATCCACTCTATCTATGATATGCAATAAATCCCATAATCTATTGAACACTCTGAAGCTTTCATCTTCTCTATGAAACATCAGATAGCTTCCTTCTTTAGATTCCACAACTTCAAAAGTAGTAATCTGAGATCTGTTCATCTTCATGTCAGCATCTTCTCTGGAATATTCAAAATCTACTATTCTGAGATAATTTCTTAATTCATCCTTAGTTTCAGATCTTAACTCAACTTTTTCTTTCTTTGAAAACTGTTTATCTTCAACATCAGTTTTGCTTTTTCTTTTTAAACTTTTCTTTCTTTCTGCTTCAGTCCAAGTAGCTTCATCTTTATAATCTTTAATACTTGCAACATCCTTCTTATAAGCTTCTTTCTCAGCATCATATAATCTTTTCATATCAACATGCTTCAGCTTCTACAATCCTTTATATCCTCTACTTTTCAAATAAGCCATCATTGCATTCCTTTCTTTAGCAAGATTTGGTTTTCTAGGCATAAATGAAACAGGAACAGGTGACTCTAAATGTTCACTAGCTTCAACATTCAATTCCTCATGCAACTTCTTAGCTACTTCTCTACTCTGAGCTTCTTCAGCTTCTTTATCTTCTCTATCTTTAGCATTTATTTCCTCTTGAATCTTTCTAGCTGCTTGTTCATTCAAAGCATCTTGAGCAACTCTTAACTGTGCTAAAGTTGTTTTCTTCTTCTTAACTTCTACCAAAACACCTTTTCCTTTATCCTTAGGATCAATAGCAGGATGAGAAACTCTTGATTGTTCCTCTTCTTGCACTCCTAGAATAGTAACAGCCCTTGGCTTTGATAAACCGTGCAAAATAGTTGCAATAAATTCATCATCACTAGCAATATGTACTCTTTGAGGTGTATCAGCTTCTTCTAGTATAGCAGTTGTTGAGGGACCAGCTTGTTCTTCATGTGGAATAGTTGAAGGACCAGCTTCTTCTTCAAAATCTAATACCCTTGGTGTAACCAACTCTTTTCTGTGAGTACCAGTGAAAGCAGTACTTTGTTGTTTAGTACCTTGATCTTCAGACCTTTCTTCTTCAGTACTTTCAATAACAACATGTTCTTCAGTACCTTGAGGTTCTTTATCCTTACCAACATCTTCTTTCAAATTCTTTTCTTCGAAATTACTCCCCAATTGGACAGAAGATGGTTTAGGAACCTTTTTGCCTTTGTTTTTCTTCTTAAATTGCCTTCGGCGCTTGTGTTCTTCCTTAACCCATAAGCATCAAAATTCTTCAACCTTTTATACTTGAGCATCAACCTCTTAATCTGTTTTGCTTGAGCCTCAGTAGTCTTTTTCAACTTGACCAACTCCCTTTTCAAAACATAATTATCCAACGTTAACCCTTCAGGTGAAATAGTATGAGAAGTATCTCCTTGAACTGGTGAATGTTCCGCTGGTTCAGAAGCAGAAACAGATTGTTGTGGAGATGGAGAAGGTGAACCTGCAACTTCTTCTTGAACTTCAATACTTGGGGAAGCAGTACCTTGAGTTGCAGTACCTTCTTGAGATGCAGCACCTTGAGAAGATGCAGCACTTTGAGAACCAGTACTTGCAGATGCAGTACTTGCAGGTGTAGTACCTTCACTTTCTTCATCATCTTCAGCATCAGCTCTAACAGCTTGAACAACTTCCATCATGGAAGTAGTTAAAGGAGTGTCTGGACCTCTGAATAGATCACTTCTTCTCGCCATAAAGGTAAAATTTTTTGCTTGTTGCACAATAACAGGAAGTACATCTGTAGGCTTTGGTACATCAGCAAGTTGTTTGTTCAGAAAAACTTGAATAAACCTAGGATACATTATCCATTTTGATCCATGATTGATGTGAGAAAGCATGCCATCTAGAATCAGCCTTGAAAAATTGAAAATACGATCTGTAGCCAATCCCACCATAGCAGATGCTATATTTGATCCAAATTTCTCCCATGAAGTACTTTTAACACTAATACAATGTAGCAACACATGTATTAAAAACTTCCATTGAGGACAAAATAGTTGTTTCCTGAAAGTTTGTTATGTTAAAGACCCTTCATAACCAAGATGCCCAAAAGTTTCCCAAATCAACTCCTTAGCAAAACGAATAGCCCCTTCTTCATCATTAAACAATAAGTCTTCTCGAATAGAGGCTTCAGTAATCTTCACAGTTCTTCCAACAACTGTAGCCCTAATATAAAATTCATCATTCTCCATATTATCCCTTGCAGTAGCCCAAAATTCTTAAATCCAAGGTTCAATGATATCCGGCTCCACTAAAAGAGCATAACTGATTGGCGACCCAGTGAGATAATCAATAATATCATGAAAAGCCTCATATTGTGATTTGAAATAGTAGGAAGATTCGCCATGATTGAGTATGTAAGCACAATAAGAGATAGAATCGAATAATAAAGAGATGATGAAAGAATTATAGAAAAGATATGATAATATCAAGATGAGAGGGAAAATCGGAGAGTATTTATTTATAGGTGAGATTTGAAAAATCACAGCCCATAATAACAAAGTTACCGTTAGTTGAATTACCCCTCAATATTACCGTTGGAACAGTACTTCAATAAGACAAACAGTACTTTCCACGTGTGCAGTACTTTCCCAAGCAGTACTTTCCAAGCAGTACTTTCATAAAAAAAATAGTACTTTTCCAAATTCCTCTGTATAAGCTAAGTATACATAAATATCCTCCCCTAAAACAATACACAGGACTATACTAATACTAAATAGTCCTCCCCTTAAATGTAGCTCAGTAGTTAATCATTCCAATACTTACCACCAAGTGATTAAATCTTGAAACATCAAAGCCTTTGGTGAGTAAGTCGGCTACATTATCATCCGTGTGAACCTTGACCACATTAATGAGCCTGTGCTCATAGCAATCTCTGATAAAGTGATGCTTAATTTTAATGTGCTTGGTCTTGGAATGATAGACTGGATTCTTCACAATACAGATAGTGCTCTCATTATCAATATTGATAGGAGTATTCTTGAAGTTGAACCCATAATCCAAGAGTTGATTCTGCATCCACAGAACTTGTCCACAACAACTTGCAGCAGCCACATATTCAGCTTCAGTAGATGATGTTGCTGCAATTGTTTGCTTTTTACACAGCCATGAAACTAATCTTCTTCCAAGATATTGGCATCCACCTGTTGTTGATCTTCTGTCATAATTAGCACCTGCATAATCACTATCTGAAAAAGCCTCTAAGTGAAAAGGTGAGTCCCTGGGATACCACAACCCTAACTTAGGTTGTTGTTTCAAATAACAAAAAATTCTCTTCACTGCATTCATATGAGAAATCTTTGGTGAGACTTGATATCTTGCACATAAACAAACTGCAAACATGATATCAGGCCTAGATGCAGTAAGATACATAAGACAGCCAATCATTGATCTATATAACTTGACTTCAACTGGGTGTCCATCTTCATCCTTGCCCAATGAGTTAATTGATTTAATGGGTGTAGTGACAGACTTCATATCATCAAAATTGAACTTCTTAAGTATGTCAGATACATACTTGTCTTGACTTATGAAAATACCTTCCTTTGACTGCTTAACTTGAAGTCCCAAAAAGAAATTTAACTCACCCATTGAACTCATCTGAAATTCCTTCTGCATCAGCTGCTCAAACTCCTTAACCATAGACTGTTTGGTAGCTCCAAAGATGATATCATCAACATATACTTGAACTAACATGATATCCTTCTTTTCTCTCTTGATTAACAAAGTCTTGTCAATAGCTCCCCTTCTGTAACCATGTTGTAATAAGAATGTGGAGAGCCTCTCATACAAGCTCTAGGTGCCTGATGAAGGCCATAAAGAGCCTTAACCACCTTGTAGACTTTGTTAGGATGTTTAGGATCTTCAAAACCAGGAGGTTGTTTAACATACACTTCCTCTGAAATAGTACCATATAAAAAGGCACTTTTTACATCCATCTGGTAAACCTGAAATCCCATATATGAAGCAAAAGCAAGAAATATTCTAATAGCTTCAATTCTTGCTACAGGAGCAAATACTTCATCATAATCTACTCCTTCTTCTTGTCTGTAGCCTTGAGCTACTAACCTTGCCTTGTTCTTGATGACATTACCTCTTTCATCTCTCTTGACTCTGAAAACCCATCTGGTTCCAATAACTTTCTTCCCATCTGGAAGATCACATAATACCCAAACTTCTTGAAGTTTGAATTGTAGCAGTTCTTCTTGCATAGCTTTAACCCAACTTTCTTTTGTCAATGCTTGAGCAATATTCTTGGGTTCCTCTTCAGAAATAAAGCAAGTAAACATACATGTTTGATGGTCCTTATGATTCAGCCTGTTCTGTTTGTAGACAAAGCTAAGTAAAGCATTATGAGGTTGAGTAAAACTCTTAGCTTTGTGTCTTGTCAACACTCCAGAAGTAGAAGGACCAATGATTTGATCAGTAGGATGATTCTTATGAATCCTTAAGATTGGAGACTGTGGAACTCCATACGCATCATCCAAGTTAGTTAAATCATCATCTTCATTGGAATCTAAGAAAATACCTTCATCTGCAAACTCATCATCAGTTTCCTCTAATCCAGGCATGGTAGGATCATCCAAATCATCTAAAGTACTATCAACTGGTGCAACAGTACTTTGGTCGAAAGTACTGTCCAAAGTACTATAAGAGTATTCTTCAGTATTAGTCTTTTTCTTTGCTGCTTCATAAGCTCTTCTTTGTTCATCAAAATAAGAATGTGCCATTATATCTTGTAAAAGCATCTGATTAAGTGTCTCTTGAATATCTTGATCTTCAGCAGATAGTGAAGTTTTTTGTATATCAGTACTTTGCGCTGGGGCATCAGTACTTTGCTTTGGAACTTCAGTACTTTGCTTTATAGCATCAGGAACAGCATCAGATCTAATATGAACTCCATGAACAACATACTGTGAGTCTTCTACATCATGTACAGGTTGATTTTCTTCTCTCGACAGTGTACATAGTTTATAGAAGGAGTAAAAACTTCAAGATCAAACATCCAATCAGGACCATTACCCTTCTGATTGTCTTGATCTTCTAAAAACTCAACATGAAGACCATCTTGAATCTTCTTAGTGACTCTGTTGTACACTCTAAATCCCTTACTGTTGGTGCAATAACCCAATAAATATCCTTCTTCTGACTTGCCATCAAACTTTCCCAAATTATCAATTGTGTTTAAAATAGTAAGAGGGCATCCAAAAGGCTTCATAAAACGAATGTTGGGTTTGTTACCCATCAGTAACTCATAAGGTGTCTTCATCTGTGGTTTTGTAACTGATACTCTGTTGAGTACATAGCAAGCAGTACTTACAGCTTTAGCCCAGAATTGAATAGGTAGTTGTGAGTCTGCAAGCATAGTTCTAGCTGCTTCAATCAAAGTCCTATTATTCCTCTCTGCAACACCATTCTGCTGTGGTGTTCTTGCAATACTGAACTCCCTCTTGATTCCTTTGTTAGCACAAAATTCATCCATAAGCTTGTTCTTGAATTCAGTTCCATTGTCACATCTAATACCTCTGACCTTGAGTCTCAATTGGTTTTCCAGTGCTATTATTAATGTCTGAATAGCATCAAAAGTATCATCTTTAAATCCCAAGAAAAATACCCAACTGAATCTACTGCAATCATCTGTAACAATAAGCAATAATTTTTCTTATTTAAGCTTGCCACGTAAAACAGGACCAAACAGATCCATATGTAATAACTCCAAAGGTTCTCTAATTGTCCTCTCCTCAAGCTTCTTGCATGAAGCTTTATGTTGTTTTCCCTTTTTACACGCCAAACAGGAGTGTTCATTCTTGTAAGTCTTTGAAGGTGAACCTCTAACTAAATTGCCTTTGACCAGTTTGTTGATATTCTTGAAATTTACATGGCCAATCTTCTATGCCACTGATGTGCTTCTTCAGTTGTTGCTTTTGCCACTAAACAGGTGGCTCTTCCATAAGAGTTAAGACTCTTCATGTCCAGACTATACACATCATTGGTTCTTGGTACTCTGAGTACTACCAAGTTATCATCAACAGGCTCGAACTCAAAAGAAAGGATGAGACATTCAGTGTCAGTGAATAACACAAGATGCTTTTTGTCACAGATTCGAGAAACTGACAATAAGTTGAACTTCAGCTCCTTCACATATCTAAACATTCTCAAAATCTATACGCCCTGATTTGATAGTTCCTTTCCCAGTAATCCTTCCTCCATTGGGATCATTCCTCCACTAAAAGATCTGACAGAATATCCTTGTCTCCTGTCATACTTCCAGAGCAACCACTATCTACAATCAAATGATCTTTAAGCTCCTCTTTTGGGTTTCCCTGCACAATGATTTAGAGAGTTAGTCTCTTTTAGGAACCCAAGCCATTACTGACTTGTGTTCCCTTTGTGGAGTTACAATCTCAATTTCTTTGAGTATGTAATTTCCACTGTTTTTCAAAACATGATCCAGGATTATCTTTTGATTTTTAGCATGTGGATTTTCAAAACTTTCTGGATTTTCAACAGAACTCTCTTTTGCAAAATCATTCTCTTTTTCTTGTATTATGAAAACATCAGATTCACATTTTGTTGAAAGTACAGTTTGTCCCTCAGTACTTTCCCTCTTAATCCATTCAGTTTTAACACTTGGTTCCTGTGATCTAGATTCCCTATGTGAATTGTAGTACCTTCTTGGTTGATAGTAGTGAGATCTCCTAGGATTTCTGTGCCAAGTGGTATTTGCAGTACCTTGGTTTGTCTGAGCAGTACTTTGATAAGGTACTGCTTGTGAAGGTACTGATGGTTTAGAAAAAGGTCTTCTCTGGTGGGGGTACCTATGATCTGGTGAGAAATTGCTGTGATTGACCCTATTAGAATTATTCCAAACTAGTTTGTTCTCTCTAGGTTTCTGGTTAGCAGACCTATTCTTTGAAAATTTCCTAAGATATTCTGAATGATGTTCACAATCCTTGATTAAATGATTAGGACTAAAACACACAAAACACAGTTTTTCACCCATACTCCCAATATGACTTCTTCTATGTCCATGACCAAAACTATTGTGCCTTCTAGGTGAATGATTAAATCTGTTTTGACCAAAATTATCCCAAAAAGGTTTAGCAGTACAGTTTTGAAAAGGTTTTCCTGAAGGTACTGCTTGTGGAGCAGTACTTTGAGTAGAAGGTACTGCTTGACTTTGAAAATTTGTTTCAACAGATTCTTTTGGGGTTTCAGACCTAGATTGACCAATAAGCTTCTTCCTAAACTCTAAACTGTCTACACCAAAACGTGAAACATCAGGTCTTATGGGTTGATGACTACCAACTGGATGTGGAACAGCATGATAACCTCTGTCTTTCTTATACTCAGGAGGTGATTCACTAATTGAACCCTCATTACGATCTGTGTCTACATAATTAATGAGTTCATCATCAGTAGTGGTAATATCCTCAAAATCACCTTCATCCTTATCACTAGATGTGTTTTCTTCTATGTTATCAAAGTCCATACCAAAAACTAAGCCAGTTCTAATGTATGCTCTTCTCTGTTTTTGAACATAAGTAACATGTGATAGACCAGATTCTTTCCAGGCATCAAACTTTGCTAACAAAATCATCTCTCTCCTTAGTGAGTGTCTCAATTTCAGCAATTTTTCAGTTTAGTTTCCATTCACTAAGTTTTAACTGGTAATCCTGTTGTTCATATTTTTCAGCCTAAGCCATTTCATTATTTTCATGTGTTATAATTTTGGCTTCCATTGACTCTAAGGTTATTTGATAACCTGCTACCTCAGACCTAGCCTTAACATAATTATCTCTTTCATACACATAATTATTTAACAGTTTTTGATAGAAATCATGACAATTTGAGAATACCTCAGAGATAGGGGTTGAACTTGGTGAAGTGCCCACCATTGAAAGTAGAACATGATCATCTTTACACTCCAAGCTCCAATCAAATCCTCCATACCCATCTCCAGATTCGAAAGCAGCATCATCAACTTCCTCATCAAAAGCAGTGCTCCAGTCCAACTCTTCCACTGAATCTTCAACTACTTCTTCCACTGCTACCATACAATAAGTCACTGGTTCATCATCAAACTCTTCACTCCAGTCAACTTCTGACAAATTCTCTTGAGCAACCAAAGCCTTTGTTTCAGTAATGGGGATTTCTTTTAGCTCCAGCTTTGGTTTTTCAGTCATCCTGTTTGCTTGATATTTAGCAAACCTACACTCCCTTGCAAAGTGTCCAGTCTTTTGACAATTGAAGCATTCAATTTTGGATTTGTCAAAAGTGATTCCTTGTTTAGATTTGAAGTCAATGATCTTTCCTGTTTTCTTCATATACTTCTTGATCCTTGCAGTGATCAAAGCAACTTGCCACCTGATATCAATCTCTTCTAAAGCATCCTCATCAATCTGGGAGAGATCTTCTACATAAACGACATGTAAAGAAGCTTGTTTTGTAAAGAAAGAACACACAACTTCATCTGAATGCATAGTAGTAGGTGGTGGGGTTTACTGAGCATAGGTGGGAGCAGTATACGAGACAGTACCTTGAGTTGGAGAAGCAGTACTTTTGGTAGAAGTACTGCCCCTCTTTTCAGATGATAGAAAAGCAATACTGTGTGACTTAGAACTTGTTTGACCAGTCATCTCATGCTCATATAACTTCAGATGATTGTAGAGATCATCAAAGTCCATAACATCTAAGCCTGGTTGTCCTCTGATCATAGTAGCAATCACATGCCATGTGGATAGCAAACTCCTTAGAAACTTCAGATTAGCATCTTCAACTGAAACTCCTGCCTGGTATAACTCTAACATGTTGAGGAGATTTTGAAACCTATCATATGCAGCATCAAGACTCTCTCTTTCACCTACAGTGAAAGTTTCAAACTGTTGCTTCAGCAAATTTCTGTGCATCTTCTTAGAAGCTTCATTCCCTCCAAATCTGGTCTTGAGAGCAGCCCAGAGCTGCTTAGCATCTTTAGCATCATGAAACTTGAGAAGATGACCATCTGGAATGGCAGACAAGAGAATATTTAGAGCCTTCTCTTGATTCCTTAAGGTTGCTGCTGGTAAGACTGGTTTGGGTGTTTTAGGTTGTCCAGGAACATCTATAGGATCTGGAACTACTTCATTGCCATTGACAATTACATTCCATAGAGCATGGTCTGTAATGGCAATGTACTGCCTCATCTTCATACATCAATAGTCATATTCGCCCTTCTTGATTACAGGAATCCTCATTGAGGTAATGGAAGGTGGTGGAACAAAATCAGTCGACATCTTTAGGTTTTGTTGTAGGTTTTAGGGTTTCTTCTTAGTCAGAGTTTCCACACGACCTCTGATACCACTTGTTGGATCGATGTACTCTAACCAAACTAACTTAAATAGCTTGTTAAGGTTTAATAACCTCGGATAAATCCTAAGTTATTAACAGAGAAACACTGAGCAAACTCTATTAAGTATGCGGAATTTACTTAACAAAGCTAAGAAGAATAACTTTAACTATGAATGATTTTGATAATAACTCTAACTCTGCTTATTATGCAGATCTTTAACAACTCTAATAATATCGAACTTCTCTCTAAAACTCTAATAAAATCACGTACGTCTTATGCCAATCTAGGGATCCTTTTATAGGCTCAAGAATACCCTAGTCGGTTTACAATATGTATCCTTGTACGTCAAGTAATCTAACATAGAATATGCTAGAATTACAAGACTTTCTATAAACGAATAATACATTTCTTTGATCTTGCAGTACTTTGACCTCATATGCAGTACTTTGACATTATCATTAAGCAGTACTTTGACTCTTTCTGTAACACTCTGTCAATCTTCAGTACTTTCATATCCCAACAATGTGCATCAAATGAAATCGTTTTGCACACGGAGGCAAAGGAAAGAATTAACTTCTTTGATTACCATTTTCTAAAAGATATCAACATCACTTCCCTGATCAAAAAAAGTAGATAAAGCATATAAGGGAGGATGAGGTTTTCATAAGCTTGCTCCCCCTCAATATGTGCCTTGAGGTTTGAAAGAGTTTTGCACATACAAGAGGGAACAGACTGCACATTGAAACAAATTGATCACATTTCAGATCTTTGTGGTTAAGATATATGCTCCCCCTCAACCTATTCATGGAAAATTTGAAATAGTTTGGCACATGTGGGAAGGAGAGTGATGAGTGTCTAAATACGCATCATTTTTGTACAATCTAAACTGCAAAATCATTTGAAAACACTCAGAAATGCATCAAAATGATGAAAATATCACAAATCAGTGTTTTATGTGTTTTAAATGCAAAAAGATCAAAATCAGATGAAAAATGATTCAAGTTTGCAAAATTGGCAGTTTTAGTCCCCTAAGTTTCAAAAGTTGTCAAAAACAGTCCCTGGTAAATCAAAATGTGGAATTTTATCATTCAAGGTCCCTGGAATATTCTAAGTTGTTAAAAATGGTCCTTGAATGAATCTTTGGTCAAATGGCAGAAAAGGTCCCTTAAGTTTGAAAAATGGCAAAAATAGTCCTTGGATATTTTAAAATGAAAAATTATCAAATATCATCCTTGTACTATCAAAGTTTGTCAAGTTTGGTCCTTTTGATAACAATGGAAAAAGTTCAGTTTCAGTCCTTGAAGTTTGCATAAATTACAAAATTGGCCCTTGTTATCATAACTATACCAATCCGGATCCTATATCAAGCCCAATCCAAATCCCTTAACTGTTGGCCCAATGCAATATCCAAGCCCACACACCTTGAACCCCTTGACCCTTGACCCCCCTCAACGTTACTAATACTCGGTCAAATATAGTCAACCCGCCAAATATACCAGCCACTGTTCATCTCCCTCTCAATGCCTGAAATCCAAAAACCAGAGCTGGTATTTCCATTTTTTTCAACATTCCACTTGTATCACCTCACCCCCACCTTACCTTGTCCCCCTCCACCTCCACATCTTCCCAAAATCCATTAATGGTTCAAACCTGCTCAAGAAAAAAATGGCGCCAAAACTGCCATTTGTCAAATATGATGAGTTGAATGATTTCAATGGTCAAGATTGAGTGGGATATGTTCAGAGTTGTCAACAAGAGTGGAAAAGTCTATAAAAGAGGGAAGAGAAGCAATGTATCACATCATCTAGTGTAATTTTTATTTATGCATGTCGTTTTAGTCTAATTTTAAATTCCAGTGTATCTTTAACCTTTTAAACTTTGTATTTCAAGTATTCAGTGTATAACAAATCTTTTGTGATAATCAATTTCAGTGTTTAAGTTCAAATTTCAGTTTATTCAAATTTTCAAGTGCTCAAAATCTCATATGATTCGAATGTTGTTGTTAGGTGTTATTATGGACTGAGATAGCTCATATAAGCTCCTAGAAAGCTTCATCAAGCTTTTAGAAACAATAAAATCCAGTTTAGTATCAAAAAAGCAAAAATCACCAAAAATACAAATAAATTAGTTGAAAAATCAAAAATCATAAGAAATGGTATTCACAGCTGGAGCAGGGTGAATTTTGGATGGCCTTGGTATAGAGCTTCTTGGGAAGCCATAGGAAGTGGTCCTTTGATCTTGGTTCTGTGTTTTCAGTTGGATAGCCATATGTAAGCACTTTTGATCATTTTGGCATTTCACTATTTGAACTGTTATATAGCTTGAATTTCTTTTTTTTATGTTTATTAGTTTTAGTTAAGTGTAGTTAAAGATTAAAAACAGTTGGTTGTTCTTTTTAATTCATAGTTGCTAAAAACCTCATTTTCACAGTCATTCTAGCATAATTGTTAATCATAAGTTTTATGTTGTTATCATTGTTGTTTAATGTTCATTTAGTCCCAATATATGATATTGTAAGGTCTTTAAGCCATTGCATGGTCTGAATCTGTGTTTGGCTTTGAAAATCACAAAAACAAGTTTTAGAAAGTGGTGTTTGGTTTTAGTGTGTAATCTGTGTTAGAAGGTACTATAGCATTTGCTTTTACTTGTTTCATGTCTCATTAGGTCCTAATATCTCAGTTTGACAAGAAAAACCAGTGCTCATTAGCTTAAAAGTCAAAATTTCATTTGATCACATCTTTCTTATTCACTGTTGGATTTTAAAGTTCTATGATCATGGTTTTGTGTTTATAAGTTGTTTATATTGCTCAATCTAGTCTTATCATAGCTTATTACAACATATTCAGTAAGTAGTATTGATCACAAGTTCATATAAGTCAACTTCTTTGGTTTTTATAAAAAGTCAAAATTTTCATTTGGTCGTTTTTGAATTAAATAGATAATTTTAGTGTGTGTTTAATATTGAGTTTTAGCTTAAAAGCTTTTGGGTTATTAAAGTTTAGTTGCTAAACTTAATTAGAAAAATACTAGTTCACCTTTAATCAGCTTTTTAATAGCTTATTTACTAGCTTCTTTTGAGTACCTGTTCTGAAAAAGTGCCCTGTGCACCAGTTTTACAAGCTCAATCAAAAGCTCACACAAAGCTTAATTGTTGGTCAAATCCTGTATAACTTGGTTCTTTGGAAAGCCAACCAAGCTATCTTGAGGTCCCAAGCTTCATTTTCCATTTTCTAGCTTGTTTGGTAGGGCTGCAATAAGCCTTTACCTTGTCCCATTTCTGTTTTTTTTTACTATAAGTAGTAAAGTGCTTATCTGCTTATTTCCATCTTATCAGTGTGCTTATTTGTGTATTTTAACTTCATATTAGTAGCTTGTAGCTTGTTGCATCTTATTCTACCCTTGGTTCCAGTTTATGAGCTTATTTGAGCTTAATTCTTCAAAATAAGCTAAAAACCTCCACTGTTGAGCTTTTGAGCTCACAAACAGCTTATTTTTTATTTGTAAAATTTTTGTGTTTGTTAAAGTTTCATATTTTAAGTATTTAAGTAGTTTTCAAAAAGAAAATCCACAAAAACATCATTTTAAATATAGTGATAGCGTTTATTTAATTAGAATTAGCTTTGATTTTCTTTTCAGCTTATTATTAAGCAAATTTAGTCTTTATATTTTTCTTAGTTTTCTGTCACCTTAAGTTATTTTTAGAAAAAGTTTCATAATTTTCCTAATCTGTTTAGTATTTATTATAATTTTAAATAGTTAAAATTATTAAATAATTAGTAATAAATAGATAAAAAGTGTAAAAAAATATATTTTTAATTTTAAAATTAGTTTTATAATATTTTAGAATTTTCTGAATCATAATTTTATTTTTCTAGCCTTATTTCATATTTTCTTTTATTTTAGAGTATTAATAAATAGTTTAAAATAGTTTTTAATTAATAATAATTAAATAAATAGTTTTAAAAATAATTTTCTTTTTCTAATAATTTTCTTTTATTTTTAGGATTTCAAAAATGTCATTTTCATATTTTTAGGTCTTTTATTTCTTTAATCTCACTTTTTATTTTGTACGTTTGCGTAGTTTTTAAACGTAAGTTTTACGTTTGTCTTATCTGATTGTTGTGCTTTCCAAATTCTGTGTCCAAATACATTCCAATCAATCAAGAGTGTAATTTCCAATCCAAACCTTTACTGATCACTATCCTTAGTGATCATTCTATCATCTGATCAAGTGTTTATACACCATTGAGTCTCCGTGGGACTTAACGACCCGGGAATCCACTATATTCTCCAGATCTTCATTGCATTTGGTTTCAGGCTGTTTTAAGTTTGTTACGGTTGGCCATTCACAAGTGGTCAGCTTGAGTAATTAAACTTGATGGTTTGGACCCAATCAAATTTTGGCGCCGCTGCCGGGGAGGCTTTAGCGTGTGTTAAACCTTTTTCAGACCCATTCTTGCACATATACCATCTTTTGTAGAAAGTTTTTTTGTAAAGTTATCAAAATCTCAAAAAGTTCATTAGCACTTTTCCTAAAGTGTTAACAACACCAAACAAAATATAAAACAACAAAACAATCGTAACGTTTTCTATCTTGTATTTTCTTTGAGGTGATTTTTAAAGAGATACGATTTGGTTAAACGAGACGATACCAAAAATATTGTCCAAAAGTTTTTAAACCATCAGCACAAATCTATACCCACGCTCTTTCAGTGGTACTTAATATATACATAAAATTAACCACCGCAAATCAAGGCAAGACACCTACTAACGGGGTGTGACCATAATTAGTTCCCGAACAACAGATTTAAAACTTGCCTTTGTGTCCTTGTGATTTGGTGTACCTTTTCAAAGAAGCCATTTCATTTGTGATTATTGGTTAAGTTCACTTGTCGCTTTGCCTCGCATTTGTTTTGAAAATTGATTTTTATACATAGTGCATGCGCACTCGTTCTTCCAGTTCTACAAGTCCACTTTCTGAGCTTGCAAATATTCCTCGTAGACGTAGAGGACGTTCGCTCCTTCACCGCGGATCGAGGAACGTCTACCACAACCACCACCTGTCGTAATGGCAGAAGATAAGCCCATGAATGAGCTTCTCCAAGCACCCATCGAGGGTTACGGAGATGCTATTGTTGTCCCAGCCATCGTGGCTGATACTTTTGAGCTCAAAACCGGGTTGCTTAATCTGGTAACCCAAAGCCAATTCTATGGTTTTGAGCGGGATGATCCTCATGCACACATTCGATGGTTTAACAAGATTGCATCTACCATCAAGTACAAGAATGTCCCACATGAAGCCATCAAGCTTCTTCTATTCCCATTCTCTCTAGAGGGACAAGACCGGAATTGGCTTGAGAAACAACCCCCTCGTTCTATTGAGACATGGGAAGATCTAGTCACCAAGTTCGTTAACGAGTTCTATCCTCCATCCCGAACTACAAGTCTTAAGAATGAGATAATGAAATTTTCTCAGAGATTTGATGAATCATTCGGGGAGGCATGGGATCGTTACAAAGAGTTGCTTCGCAAGTGTCCGCATCATGGTTTTACCGAATTAATGCAAATGGATACTTTCTACAATGGTCTGAACCAGACCAATCAAGACTCTTTAAATGCCTCCGCGGGAGGTAATTTCCTAAGAAAGACCACCAAAGAAGCCTTGCAAATCATTGAGAATAAGTCTCAGGTCCGCCCTTTCCGAGCAAAGACATATCGTCCTCATCTTTGGACCTTCTTCTTCATCTACTGTGAGTACATCTAGCACCGATGCTAAGATTGACAAACTCACAGATATTGTTCAGGCTTTGGTTCTTGCTAACCAAAAGAAAGTCACTTTCACACAGACACTAACACATGGTGAAGTGAAGAAAGTCGAGAGTTGTGTTACTTGTGGTGGCCCTCATGCATACTACAAACTGTCGCCACCGATGGTAGTCCGTTTGAAGCCAATGCTCTAGCCGGTACTTCACATCCGGGAGGTAATCAATACCGTCCTCAAAATGAACCACACTACCGTGCTAACACTAATCAGGCACCACCCGGTTTTAACCAGAATCATAACATGCAAAACCGAATCGAACCAACCGAGAATGAACCAAGGTTATCAAAACCAAGGTAATTTCTATCCTGGACCAAATCAAGGTTTCCAACATCAAGGGAACCTTAATCAAAACAATTTCAATCGAGGGAATCAATTTCATGGGAATATGAATCCTAATCAAGGAAATTTTCAAAATCAAGGCCCTAATCCTAACATTAGAGGCCAGAATTTTCCTAATCCACCTCCCGCTATTGTTCCAACTGGACCATCATCTGATGAGTTATTGAAACAATTCATGAAATTCCAAGATGAAATGAACAGGTTGTTGGTCAGTCAGATCGCTGATCTTAAGAAGTTTTTAAATGATCAACCCTCGGGCTCAGGAAAACTTCCGAGCAACACGATCGCTAACCCGAGGGGCGATGCAAAGGCGATCACAACCAGAAGTGGTGTTTCATATGATGGACCTGCTATTCCTACTACCTCTTCTTCTTCTCTCCCAGAGGTAGTGGAAAGTGAACCTAGAACACACAATGGACCTTTGACTCCAATGCCTCCTCCACTAGGAGCAATGAGTCAAGTTACCAAGGATACAACGGACAAGGTGCATTTTTCAAGCCCACGAAGTACCGCACACGTCCCACCTTCGGTAGTCCAACCTCAAGTTGTCCAGAAACCCAAATCAAATCCAGAGTTGTTTTGAACCTCCAGTAGCTCCCGTTGAAAACCCAAATCCAAATCTTCTATTCCTTACCCATCACGTTTGAATGAGCAAAGCTCCGCGAAAAAGCAAGTCATCAAATGGACAAATTTTTTCAAATTTTCCAAGAACTACATTTTGACATAAGCTTTCCGGATGCTATCATGCTGATGCCCAAGTTTGCATCAACTCTCAAACACATGTTAAGCAATAAGGAAAAGCTGTTTGAAATGGCTAAAACTCCTCTTAACGAGAACTGCCAAATAGCTTATTCTGAAGAAGCTTCCAGAAAAGCTTGGAGATCCTGGAAAATTTGTCTTACCTTGTGTATTTCCAGGAATGGTTGAATGCTTTGCCTTAGCAGATCTTGGTGCAAGCATCAATCTAATGCCTTATTTAGTATGGAAGAAACTTTCTCTTCCGGAACTTACTCCTACATGCATGACTCTTGAGCTTGCAGATCGTTCCATATCCCGTCCTCTTGGCATTGCCGAGGACGTATTTGTGAAAGTAGGAAAGTTCCATTTTCCACTGACTTGTGGTTGTTGATTTCGATGCCGATCATCGGGTTCCTCTCATTGTTGGTCGAGGATTCCTGAGAACGGGCCGTGCTCTCATTGATGTATTTGAGCAAGAAATCACATTACGTGTTGGTAATGAAGCTGTCACCTTTAACCTTGATCAAACTTCGAGGTACTCCGCAAACTATGATTCTGAGTCGGTTAACCGAATAGATATCATTGATGTTGTTTCTGAAGAGTACTCTCAAGAAGTTCTTGGTTATTCTCATAATTCTGTGAGTGAGGATCCCACCACATCTTCTCAACCTATCATAGCCAATTCTACTCCTTCTATCACTCCTTTTGAGGGAAGAGACTTCATCTTGGAAGAGATTGAAGCATACTTGGCTAGTGATTCTGTTCCATGGGAAATTGATCACGCTCCAATTGATATTGAGGGGGACATACTTCTCATTGAGAAGTTGCTTAATGATGATCCATCATCAACCCCTCACACTAGTGATTCAATTCCTAATAAGATTAATCAAAATGAGATTAATCTGGAGGGAGATATTCTTCTTGAGAAATTGTTAACTCATGACACTTCTCCTCCTCTCCCTCCCGCCAAGCTTCATAACAAGGAAGTCAAGTCAGTTGAGAAAACTGAAGAATTTCCTGAGGTTGAGCTTAAGGACTTACCACCTTATCTCGAGTATGCATTTCTTGAGGGTGATGATAAATTGCCAGTAATTATTGCTAAAGATTTGAGTAAAGATGAAAAGACTGCTCTCATAAAGGTCTTGAAGTCACACAAGCAAGCAATTGCTTGGAAACTCTCCGACATTAAGGGTATCAACCCCGAATTTTGTACTCACAAAATCTTGATGGAGGATGACTTCAAACCAGCAGTTCAACATCGAGAAGAGTAAATCCAAAAATCCATGATGTTATCAAACATGAGGTTATTAAACTTCTTGATGCAGGATTGATTTACCCGATCTCAGATAGTCCTTGGGTTAGCCCAATTCACTGTGTTCCTAAAAGGGTGGCATAAGCGTTGTCACAAATAAAGAAAACGAGTTAATTCCAACTCGATTGGTTACGGGGTGGCGTGTGTGCATTGACTATCGTAAGTTGAATGACGCTACCCGAAAAGACCATTTTCCTCTACCCTTTATGGACCAAATGCTTGAGAGATTAGCAGGGAATGAATACTATTGTTTCCTTGATGGTTTCTCGTGGTATTTTGATTCCATTGATCCACAGGATCAAGAGAAGACCACATTCACCTGCCCATACGGAACTTTTGCCTAGAAACGTATGCCTTTTGGCTTATGTAATGCTCCTGGCACGTTCCAACGATGTATGATGGCCATTTTCCACGACATGATCGGGGAAACAATGGAGGTGTTTATGGATGACTTCTCGGTCATTGGGGATTCTTTTCAAACATGTCTCTCCCATTTAGATAAAATGCTTCAAAGGTGTGAAGACACCAATCTTTGTCTAAATTGGGAGAAAAGTCACTTTATGGTCAAAGAAGGCATTGTCCTTGGCCATAAAATTTCAAAAAATGGGATTGAGGTAGATAGAGCAAAAGTAGATGTTATTGCTAAATTGCCTCATCCTACTACCGTCAAAGGTATTAGGAGTTTTTTAGGTCATGCCGGTTTCTATCGTAGATTCATACAAGATTTTTCTAAAATCGCCCGGCCTATGACCCATCTTCTTGAAAAAGATGCTCCTTTTATCTTTTCACCCGAGTGCATTGAAGCTTTTGAAACATTGAAGAAAAAGCTTACTGAAGCACCCATTCTCGTTGCTCCCGACTGGGACTTGCCTTTTGAGCTCATGTGCGATGCAAGTGATTTTGCTATCGGTGCAGTCCTAGGGCAACGTAGAGCTAAGCATTTTCAGCCTATCCACTATGCAAGTAAGACTATGACTGAAGCTCAAACTCATTACACCACCACAGAAAAAGAGCTATTAGCTGTGGTGTATGCGTTTGAGAAGTTTCGGCCATACTTAATCTTGACCAAATGTGTGGTGTATACGGATCACTCGACTCTCAAATATCTCTTTGCAAAACAAGATGCAAAGCCGAGATTGCTCCGTTGGATTCTCCTCCTGCAAGAATTTGATATCATCATACGTGATAAAAAAGGAGCTGAGAATCTAGCTGCTGATCATCTGTCCAGATTAGAAAACCCTCACCAAGATGTTTTCGAGAAAAAGGAAATAAATGAAACATTTCCTCTCGAGACACTCAATACGGTTTCTTTTAGTGGAAATTCTACCACCCCATGGTTTGCTGACTTCGCAAATTACCATGCGGGTAACTTCATAGTGAAAGGGATGTCGACCCAGCAGAAGAACAAATTCTTCAAGGATGTTAAACATTACTCGGGACGACCCTACTTATTCAAAATCTGTGCGGATCAAGTCATCCGACGGTGTGTTTATGGACAGGAAGCTATGGATATTATCAAAGCTTGCCATGCTGGACCCACCGGGGGCCATCATAGTCCAAACTACACCGCCAAAAAGGTGTTTGATTCAGGATTTTATTGGCCCACTATCTATAAGGATGCCCACGAATTTGTCAAATCCTGTGACGCTTGTCAACGTCACGGAAATATATCTCAAAGAAATGAAATGCCGCAAAACGCCATTCAAGTTTGTGAGATCTTTGACATCTGGGGTATTGACTTTATGGGGCCATTTCCATCATCTCGAGGAAACAAATACATACTCGTGGCTGTTGACTATTTTTCAAAATGGGTTGAAGCAAAAGATTTACCTACCAATGATGCCCGAGTTGTTGTGAAGTTTTTAAAATCTCTTTTTGCTAGGTTTGGAACTCCGAGAGCTATAATCAGTGATCGTGGTACACATTTTTGCAATGATCAATTTGATCGTGTCATGCAAAAGTATGGTGTTACCCACCGCCTCTATCGCATACCACCCCCAAACAAGTGGGCAGGTGGAAGTTTCAAACCGTGGTATTAAAAGAATCTTGGAAAGGGCAGTAGGCGAAAATCGTGCATCCTGGTCGGATAAACTGGATGACGCACTCTGGGCCTTCCGCACAGCTTACAAAACACCCATCGGGTGTACTCCATACAAGCTAGTGTACGGAAAGGCATGTCATCTTCCGATTGCGTTAGAGCACAAGGCATACTGGGCCTTGAAGCATGCAAATTTCGATATTCAGACAGCTGGTGATCACAGAAAAGTTCAAATGAATGAATTAAATGAACTCCGTCATCAAGCATACGAGAACTCTTTGATCTACAAGCAAAAGACAAAGAAGATTCATGACTCTAAAATCAAGAACCGCGTTTTCAACGTTGGTGATCGAGTCCTTCTTTTCAATTCAAGATTGAAGATTTTCTCGGGAAAGCTCAAGTCCCGTTGGTCTGGTCCATTCACCATTGCTAAGGTTTATCCTTATGGTACCATTGAGTTATCTCAGCCTGATGGTCCAAATTTTAAAGTGAATGGTCATCGATTAAAGCATTATTTTGGAGAGGACATTCCCTCTGTGGTTGTCCCGGATCTACAAACTTTCCCCATGAACCAATGAATGCGGGGATCGAGTCAAGCTAGTGACTCGGGAATCAAAAGCAATAGCACACACACCATATGGGTTTTCACCCATATTTCTGTCTTCTTTCTCTTTTCTACCACCCTAGTGTGGGGGAGTTGCCCCACGCTATTGTATATAAGTTCTAAAAAAAAAAAAAAAAAAATCATTTTCAAATAATGGCCGTAGTATTTCCCTTTTACGTTCTTTGTTTCGGCATAACCGCCGGTACTTTGAATATTGAGGGAAATATTCGTTTCTAAGTGTGGGGGGGAATTCTCACGAATTTTATCATGTATTATCCACCCAATTCCCCCATTTTTGGCCAAATTTTTTTTTGGAGTAAGTGTTTTTCACTTACTCAGCAAATGGTAATCAGTCCGCCATGTCTAATAAACATAAGGATTGGCTAATCCAGGAGCAAACGGCTCTTGGTAAAGATTTCTCAAATCCGTTTATTGTTGGATCGATATACTTTAATCAAAATAACTTAACTAGCTTGTTAAGGTTTAATAACCTCGGATAAATCCTAAGTTATTAACAAAGAAACACTGAGCAATCTTTATCAAGTACGCGGAATTTACTTAACAAAGCTAAGAAGAAAAACTTTTATTAACAAACTCTAAATCTGCTTATTATGCAGATACTCTAATACAACTCTAAATAATCGAACTTTTCTCTAAACTCTAATTCGTAAACTCTAAAACTCTCTTTCTGAAATCGTACCTCTAATGCCAATCTAGGAGTCCTTTTATAGGCTCAAGGATATCCTAGTCGGTTTACAATTGATAACCTTGTACGACAAGTAATCTAAACATGGAATACAATTCTTTCCATAAATGAATATAACAGTTCTTTTGTTCTAGCAGTACTTTGACTTCATCTTGCAGTACTTTGACTTCGTCTTTAGCAAGATGCTTTGACTATTTGACTTCTTTCAAGATTTCTTTGCAACTTACAAGTACTTTCATATCTTCAGTACTTTGATATCTTCAACACTTTCATATCCCAACAATCCTCCCCTAACTTGAATTCTACTTGCTTGACTTCAAGTTCCTTTGTGAATATATCTCTAATGACTTCATCTTTAAAATGGATTGTTTCTTAGTCTTTATCATTATATCTCTGTAATATCTGTGCTTGTCAAAATATCTCTTAGAATTGTTCTTTTCACAGTAGCATCCAGTAAGCTCCATCTTTTCAGCAACACAGTAACATATGACAATTTTGTACAATTAATTCAGTATAAGTTGCATACTATTCTCATCACTTTTAAGTGAAACATTGAAAACTTAATGGATTTAGATCTCTTTACCAAATCCATTATCTCTGGAGTAGCCAAATGTTTTGGTGTGTAAGACCATGGTACATTGATAACCATATGATTTTTAGCAAACCATCAGCTATCAACAGATTTGATGTGTCTTTACCAAAAGCTGTACCCTTCTGGACTAGTTAGTTCTTCTATCTAATGGTGAACTAATTACCAATAATGGTTTTTCCACAGCCTTTACCACAAGCCATTTTCTTGTGGGCTAGCCAACTCTTCACATTACTGATATGGTGAGTTGATTACCATCCAACTTATTAGCAAGTTGTCAACTAAAAATGGATTTGATATATCTTTACCAGAGCCGTTTGCTCATGGATTAGTCAATCCTTTTGTAACCATGGTGGATTGATAACCTATTGATGTTATCATCACAAAAACCATTTATCAAACCTTTATTTCAAAATATTTATTACTTTTAGCAAAAAGGTTTCTTCTAAAAATTATTTAACTGGTTTAGTTCAGCAAACAGTACTTTGATGAAAGTACTGTCTGATCAGCAGTACTTTGAATAAAAGTACTGATATATCAAAAAGTATTTATTCAAATAAAATTCATACCAGTTATTGATCATCTTCAGCAATGGTAGTCCAGTTTATAAACAAGTTGATAACCATGCAAGCGGTTTCATTATCCTCTTCTACTTCCAATCCATGCTCTAGCATTCTTCTCATGAGCTCAACTGTGAGAGGGTATCTTCTTTCTGCAAACATGTGTATCATTGTTCCATTCTCTAGCTCTAAAACATGAACTCCAGATTCTTCAAAGAATCTCCAAAACTATTTCCCAGCTTTTCTTGATTCTTCCATATTTCATCAGTGCTCTCTTCTTCAGTTTCCCACATAGTTATGAGATCACCATGTAAAACCAATCCAATCCCTTCAAATGGATGATCTTCAAAATAAGCCTTCACAACATGATATAAGTAGAATAGGTCTACTCTATCAATAACATGCAAAGAAATCCCATATCCTTTTGAAAACTTTAAAACTTTCATCTTCCTTATGAAAAACCATGTAATCTCCATTCTTAGATTTCTCAACTTTGAAAACACTGATCTTTGATCTGTTCATCTTCATATCATCATCTTCCTTGGTATAATCAAAATCTACCACTCTGAGATAATTCTTCAATTCATCACTAGTCTCAGATCTTAATTCAACCTTTTCTTTCTTTGAAAACTGAACATCTGTAACTTCAGTTTTTCTTTTTCCCTTTAAGTTTTTCTTCCTTTCAGCTTCAGTCCAATAAGCTTCTTCTCTAAAGTCTTTAATATCAGCAACACTCTTCTTATAAACTTCTGTTTCAAAGATCATAGAGTCTTTTCATATCAACATAGTTTAACTTTTGTAAACCCTTATATCCTCTACCTTTCAAATAAGCCATCATAGCATTCCTATCCTTAGCTAAATTTGGTCTTCTTGGCATATATCTAACAGTGTGGAGATTGTAAAGGTTCAGCAGCCAGATCTAATTCTTCTTGAACTTTCGAAGTGCTCTCTATCTTTAGCTTCTTGAGCTTGCTGTTCTTCTCTATCTTTAGCATCCAACTCTTCTTGAACTTTTCTAGCAGCAACTTCATTCCTAGCCACTTCAATCGCTCTAAGTTATGCCAAAGTGAGTTTCTTTTTCTTAGTTTCAACCATAATACCTTTCCCTTTGTCTTTAGGATCAATGGCTGGTTGAGAAGCTCTTGGTTGTTCTTCTTCTTGTACATCTCTAATAGTAACCCCTCCTCTTGGTTGTGACAAATCTAATATTGTAGCAATTACTTCATCATCACTAGCAGAATGGATAGGTTTGAAAGTAGCTTCCTCCTCTTCTTCTATAACAAATGTAGAAGGACCAGCTTCTTCTTCAAAATTCAATACCCTTGGAGTTATTGCTTCTTGCCTAGATGTATCATGAAAATCAGTACTTTGATGATCAGTACCTTGATCACCAGTACTTTGAACTTGTACTTCTTCTTCTTCTTCGTTCTAATCAAATAATTACAGATTCTTTCTTCTTTGTAACATCTTCTTTCAAATTTTCTTTTGCTAAATTCCTCCCCAAGTTGACAGAAGATGACTTAGGAACCTTCTTTCATTTTAATTCCTTTCGAAGTTGTTTACGACGTTTGTTTTCCTCTTTAACCCATAAGTTGAATCCTTGAATATAGGGTTTAATAAAATTCCTCAACCAGATATACCTACGCCTCAACTTCCGAATTGCCTTAGCTTGACTCTCAACAGTCTTGTTCAATCTAACTAGCTCCCTTGTTAAAGCATAGTTATCCAAAGTTAATCCTTCACGAGGTATTGTATGATCAGTACTGTGAGGATGTGAATGTTCCTCCGAAACAGGAATAGAACGTTTTTGGAGATGGAGTAGGTGTTCTTTCAATCTCAGCTTGAACCTCGGGCGGAGAAACAAGAGTCCTGTAATGATGCATACCTTCAAGAGAAGCAAGCATTTGCAGTAAAAAGCAAAGCACTTTGCGAGGCAAAGCACTTTGTGAAGCAGCACCTGTACAGAATCAGCACCTTCACTGTCTTCATCCTCTCCAGCATCATCACGCACAGCTTGAACAACTTCCATCATAGTGGTAGTTAATGGAATATCTCCACCTCTGAACAAATCACTGCGCCTAGCCATGAATGTATATATTTTGGCTTGTTGCACAATAACAGGTAACAAAGCAGTAGGTTTTGGAATATCAGCCAATTGCTTGTTTAAGAAAACCTGTACAAACCTTGGGTACATCAACCATTTTGACCCAGAAGATATATGTGATAGCATCCCATCCAAAATAAGCCTTGAAAAATTAAACATCTCGTATGTAGCTAAACCAACCACGGCAGATGCTATATTCGAACCAAACTGCTCCCAAGAAGTGCTTTTAGAACTTATGCAATGGAGCAATACATGAATCAAAAACTTCCATTGAGGACAGAATAATGCTTTCTTGAATGTTTGTTCGGAATGAGCCTTCATAGCCAAGATTCCTAAAAGTATCCCAAATCAGTTGCTTATCAAATCTAATAGCCCCATCGTCATCTCCAAATAATAAATCTTCTGAATAGAGGCTTCGTAATCTTGATAGTTCGTCCAAAGAACTGTTGATCTAATATAGTATTCATCCTCCTCCATGTTATCTCTTGCATTAGCCCAAAATTCTTGAATCCATGGTTCAATAATATCCGGCTCAACTAAAAGAGCATAACTAATAGGCGACCCAATAAGATAATCAATAATATCATAGAAAGCCACATTAGTCTTGTCCAAATTAGCCACCATATTGTGCTTCAAAACAGTTAAACGATTCGCCATTGTTGAAAAAGTGAGTACAATAAAGATTGTATCAAATAATAAAGAGATGGTAATTGGGAGATAAGTATGGAAAAGATGTAAAGAATAATGTGAGAGGGAAAATCGGAAAGTAGTTATTTATAGGTAGGATTTGAAAAATCACTGCCCAAAATAAAATAACCGTTGGCTTTAATTACCCTTAAATATTACCGTTGGAACGATTCTTTAATACGACAAACAAGTATTTTCCACATAAGCAGACTTTCCTGGCAAGATTTCCCAAGCAAGTACTTTCGTGGAAATCAAGATTTTTGCCAAATACCTTCATATAAACTAAGTATAAACTAACATCCTCCCCTCAAGCAATACACAGGACTATTCCTAACACCTTATAGTCCTCCCCTTAAACATAGCTTAGTAGTTAATCATTCCAATGCTCACGACCAAGTGATTGAATCGTGACACATCAAAACCTTTTGTGAGTAAATCAGCTACATTGTCATCCGTGTGAACTTTAACCACATTAATGAGCCTATGCTCATAGCAATCTCTGATAAAGTGATGCCTAATCTGAATATGCTTTGTCTTGGAATGATAGACAAGATTCTTCACAATACAAATTGTACTCTCATTATCAATATTGATAGGAGTATTTTTGAAATTGAACCCATAGTCCAAGAGTTGATTCAGCATCCACAAAACTTGACCACAACAACTTGCAGCAGCTACATATTCAGCTTCAGTAGATGATGTTGCCGCATTGTCTGCTTCTGCATTGCCGAAGACTAATCTTCTTCCAAGATATTGGCATCCACCAGTTGTGGATCTTCTATCATAATTATCACCTGCATAGTCACTATCAGAAAAAGCTTCTAAGTGAAAAGGTGACTCTTTAGGATACCACAACCCCAACTTAGGTTGTTGTTTCAAATAACAGAAAATTCTCTTTCCTGCATTCATGTGAGAGATCTTTGGTGAGACTTGATATCTTGCACATAGACAAACTGCAAACATGATATCGGGCCTTGATGCAGTAAGATACATAAGAGAGCCAATCATAGATCTGTATAACTTGACTTTAATAGGCTGTCCATCTTCATCTTTTCCCAATGAATTGATAGATTTAATAGGTGTAGTAACAGCCTTCATATCATCAAAATTAAACTTCTTAAGTATGTCTGCAACATACTTGTCTTGACTAATGAAAATTCCTTCCTTGGACTGCTTAACCTGAAGTCCTAAAAAGAATGTTAACTCTCCCATTGAACTCATTTGAAACTCCTTCTGCATCAGCTGCTCAAACTCCTTAACCATGGACTGTTTGGTAGCCCCAAAGATGATATCATCCACATAAACTTGAACTAACATGATATCCTTCTTGTCTCTCTTGATAAACAAAGTCTTGTCAATAGCTCCCCTCCTGTATCCATGTTGTAATAAGAATGTAGAGAGCCTCTCATACCAAGCTCTAGGTGCCTGATGAAGACCATAAAGAGCCTTAACCACCTTATAGACTTTGTTTGGATGCTTAGGATCTTCAAAACCTGGAGGTTGTTTCACATACACCTCTTCTGTAATAGTACCATATAAGAATGCACTCTTGACATCCATCTGATATACCTGAAAACCCATGTATGAAGCAAAAGCAAGAAATATTCTAATTGCTTTAATCCTTGCTACAGGAGCAAATACCTCATCATAATCTACCCCTTCCTCCTGTCTATAACCCTGAGCAACTAACCTTGCCTTGTTTTTGATAACATTGCCTCTTTCATCCCTTTTAACTCTAAAAACCCACCTGGTTCCAATAACTCTCTTTCCATCTGGAAGATCACATAAAACCCAAACTTCTTGAAGTTTAAATTGAAGAAGTTCTTCCTGCATAGCTTCAACCCAGCTTTCTTTAGTCAAAGCTTGAGCAATATTCTTGGGTTCTTCTTGAGAGATGAAACAAGTAAATAAGCAGGTTTGATGGTCCTTATGATTCAACTTGTTTTGTTTATACACAAAGCTAAGTAAAGCATTGTGAGGTTTTGTGAAACCCTTAGCTTTATGTCTTGTCATAACTCCAGAAGTAGAAGGACCAATGATTTGATCAGCTGGATGATTCTTATGAATTCGTAAGATAGGAGACTGTGGAACTGCATATGTATCATCCAAGTTAGTATAATCAGCACCTTCATTGGAATCTGTGAAAATACCTTCATCTTTAAGCTCATCATCAGTGTCTTCTAACCCAGGCATGATAGAATCATCTAAATCATCTAAAGTACTGTCAACTGGTGCAGCAGTACTTTGGTCGAAAGTACTGTCCAAAGTACTATGAGAGTACTCTACAGTCTTATTCTTCTTCTTTGCCTCTTCATAAGCTCTCCTTTGTTCATCAGTGTAAGAATGTGCTAAAACATCTTGAAGAAGCATCTGATTAAGTTCCTCTTGAATAGATTGATCCTCGGCAGATAATGAGGATTTTGGTGCAACAAGACTTTGTTTTGGAGAATCAGTACTTTGCTTAGGAACATCAGATTTCTGTTTTGGACTTTCGGATCTTTATCACAAACATCGTCTAATATGAACATCATGTACAACATATTGAATATCTTCTTCAGAGTGCAAAGGTTGATTTTCTTCTCTAACAGGAACATAATTCATTGAAGGAGATAAAATCTCAAGATCAAACATCCAATCAGGACCTTTTCCTTTCTCATTGTCTTGATCTTCTAAGAACTCAACATGAAGACAATCTTGAATCTTTTTAGTAACTTTGTTGTATACTCTAAAGCCTTTACTGTTAGTGCAATATCTCAATAAGTAACCTTCTTCAGACTTGCCATCAAACTTCCCCAAATTATCAATGGTATTCAAAATAGTAAGAGGGCATCCAAAAGGCTTCATAAAATGAATGTTGGGTTTATTGCCCATCAGCAATTCATAGGGTGTCTTCATCTGTGGTTTGGTGACAGAGACCCTGTTGAGTACATAGCATGCAGTACTTACAACTTCTGCCCAAAATTGAATAGGGAGATTGGAATCTGCTAACATAGTCCTTACAGCTTCAATCAAGGTCCTATTCTTCCTCTCTGCAACACCATTCTGCTGTGGTGTTCTAGCAATACTAAACTCCCTCTTTATGCCTTTATTTGCACAAAAGTCATCCATAGGCTTGTTCTTGAATTCAGTTCCATTGTCACATCTAATACCTCTAACCTTGAGTCTTAATTGGTTTTCAAGTGCTATAATTAGAGTTTGAATAGCATCAAAAGTATCATCTTTAAATCCCAAAAAGAAAACCCAACTGAATCTACTACAATCATCAGTAACAACCAGACAGTACTTCTTCTTATTTAAACTTGCCACAGAGACAGGTCCAAATAAATCCATATGTAATAGCTCCAATGATTCTCTAATATTTCTTTCCTCAAGCTTCTTACAGGAAGCTTTGTGTTGTTTACCCTTCTTGCATGCCAAACATGATTGATCATTCTTGTAAGTCTTTGAAGGTAAACCTCTAACTAAATTTCCTTTGACCAGTTTGTTGATGTTCTTGAAATTAACATGGCCCAATCTTCTATGCCACTGATGTGCCTCTTCAGATGTTGCTTTAGCCACCAAACATGTGGCTCTTCCATAAGAATGTAGACTCTTCATGTCTAAACTATACACATCATTTGTCCTTGGTACTCTGAGTACTACCAAGTCATCATCAACAGGTTTGAAGTCAGAAGAAAGAATGAGACATTCTGTGTCAGTGAATAACACAGGATGCTTTTTATCACAAATTTGAGAGACTGACAACAAGTTGAACTTCAGCTCCTTCACATATCTGACATTCTCAAAATCAATTCTTCCAGCTTTAATTGTTCCTTTCCCAGTAATTCTTCCTCCATTGGGATCATTCCCAAATGCAACTTTTCCTCCACTAATATTCCTAAAATCAGACAGGATCTCTTTATCGCCTGTCATACTACCAGAGCAACCACTATCCACAATAAGATGATCTTTAAGCTCCTCTTCTGGGTTGCTCGGCACACAAAGAAAAGAGTTAGAAACTCTTAGGAACCCAAGCCATCACTGACTTGTGTTCCCCTTGTGGAGTTACAAACTCAAATTCCTTGAGTATGTAATTCCCACTATCTTTCAAATGATGATCCAAAATTATCTTTTGAGTTTTAGCATGTGGATTTTCAAAACTTTCTGGTTTTTCAACATAAATCTCATTCACCAGTTTATTAGCATTTTCTTGTGTCACACAAACATCTGATTCACTTTTTGAACGTACTGTGTGTCCCTTACCAGTACTTCCCCTTTTTACCCATTCAGTTTTAACATGTGGTTCCTGTGATCTAGATCCCCTATATGAATTGTGATACATTCTAGGTTGATAGTGAGATCTCCTAGAATACCTATTCCAAGCAGTGTTATCAGTACCTTGTCTCTGAGCAGTACTTTGGAAAGTCTTTGTGAGATACTGAAGATCTTCTCTGATGTGGGTATCTATGATCTGGTATGAAGTTTTTGTGATTAACCCTATTTGAATTAGTCTAAACTGGTTTGTGCTCCCTAAGTTTCTGATTTGTAGTCTTATTCCTTGGAAACTTGCTTAGATATTCTGAGTGTTTGTCACAATCTTTGATTAAGTGAGTAGGACTATAACACACAAAACACAGTTTTTGACCCATATGACCAAAGTGATTTCTTCTATGTCTATGCCCAAAATTATTTTGCCTACTTGATGACTGATAAAATCTGTTTTGACCAAAATTATCCCAAAAAGGTTTAGCAGTACTGTTTTGAAAAGGTTTTGCAGAAGGTACTGCTTGTTCAGAAGGTACTGCTTGTTGAGCAGTACTTTGGGTTTCTCAGACCTAGATTTAGCAACAAGCTTCTTCCTAAACTCTAGACTGTCTACACCATAACGAGAAACATCAGGCCTAGAGGGTTGATGATTAATAGGATGGGGAACAACATGATAACCATTGTCTTTCTTATATTCAGGAGGTGGTTCACTTACTGAGCCCTCATTACTAGATGTATCTACATAGTTAATGAGTTCATCATCACTAGTAGTTATGTCCTCAAAAACACCATCATCCTGATCACTAGTTTGGTTTTCATCTATGTTACTAAAATCCATTCCAAATCCTAAGCCTGTTCTAATATAAGCCCTTCTCTGTTTTTCAAAATAAGCAACATGGGACAATCCAGACTCTCCCCAAGCAGCAAACTTAGCTAACAACTCATCTCTTTCCTTAGTTAGTGTCTCAATTTCAGCAATTTTACAGTTTAGTTTCCATTCACTAAGTTTTAACTGGTAATCCTGTTGTTCATACTTTTCAGCCCAAGCCATTTCATTATTTTCATGTGTTATGATTTTAGCTTCCATAGACTCTAAAGTAATTTGATAACCTGCTACTTCAGACCTAGCCCTAATATAATTATCTCTTTCAATCACATAACTGTTAAGTAATTTTTGATAAAACTCATAATAGTTTGAGCATACCTCAGAGATAGGAGACTGAGTTGGTGAAGTAGCTACCATAGCAAGAAGAACAGGATCATCTTCACTTTCGTTGCTCCAATCAAATCTTCCAAAGCCATCATCAGATTCCAAAGCAGCATGTTCAGATTCTTCATCAAAAGCAGTGCTCCAATCCAATGCTTCCACTGTGTCTTCAACTGTATCTTCCACTGCTACCATACAGTAAGTCACTGGTTCATCATCAAATTCTTCACTCCAGTCAACTTCTGATAACTTCTCTTGAGCAACCAAAGCCTTTGATTCAGTTATTGGTATTTCTTTGAGCTCAAGTTTAGGCTTCTCAGATGTTCTGTTTGCTTGATACTTAGCAAACCTGCACTCCCTTGCAAAGTGACCAGTCTTTTGACAATTGAAGCATTCAATTTTAGATTTGTCAAAAGTTATTCCTTGTTTTGGTTTGAAATCAATAATTTTGCCTGTCTTCTTCATGTACTTTTTGATTCTTGCAGTGATCAAAGCAACTTGCCACCTGATATCAATTTCTTCAAGTGCATCTTCTTCAATCTGTGCTAGATCCTCTTCATAAGTGACAGGTAAGCTTGCTTGTTATGCAAAGAAGGAGCACACAACTTCATCTGAGTTCAAAGTGGTAGATGGTGGGGCCTGCTGAGCATATGATGGGGGATTGTAAACAGTAGTACTTTGAGAAACAGTACTTTGAGGAGAAGCAGTACTTTTGGAAGTACTACTTTTCTTTTGAGATCATAGAAAAGCAATACTGTGAGATTTGGAATTGGGTTGACCACTCATCTCATGTTCATACACCTTTAGTTGATGATAAAGATCATCAAAGTCCATAACATCCAATCCTTGTTGTCCTCTGATCATAGTAGCAATCACATGCCATGTGGATGGCAAACTCCTTAGAAACTTTAAATTAGCATCCTCAACTGATACTTCTGCCTTGTATAACTCCAACATGTTGAGGAGATTCTGAAACCTATCATATGCAGCATCAAGACTCTCTCTTTCTCCAACTGTGAAAGTTTCAAACTGTTGTTTTAGCAAGTTTCTGTGCATCTTCTTAGAGGCTTCATTCCCTCCAAATCTGGTCTTGAGAGCAGCCAGAGCTGCTTAGCATCTTTAGCATCATGAAACTTGAGAAGATGACCATCTGGAATGGCAGACAAGAGAATGTTTAGAGCCTTCTCTTGATTCCTTATGGTTGCTGCTGGTAAGACTGCTTTTGGTGCTATAGGTTGTCCAGGAACATTAACAGGTTCTTGAACAACTTCATTCCCATTCACAATTACATTCCACAGAGCATGGTCTGTAATGGCAATATACTGCCTCATCTTCATGCACCAGAGATCATATTCTCCCTTCTTGATAATTGGAATTCTAAGTGAGGTGATTGAGGGTGGTGGAACAGCTTCAGTCGACATCTTGAATATTGTTGAAGTAGAGTTTCTTCCTAGTCAGAGTTTCCACACAAGCTCTGATACCACTTGTTGGATCGATATACTTTAATCAAACTAACTTAACTAGCTTGTTAAGGTTTAATAACCTCGGATAAATCCTAAGTTATTAACAAAGAAACACTGAGCAATCTTTATCAAGTACGCGGAATTTACTTAACAAAGCTAAGAAGAAAACTTTTATTAACAAACTCTAAATCTGCTTATTATGCAGATACTCTAATACAACTCTAAATAATCGAACTTTTCTCTAAACTCTAATTCGTAAACTCTAAAACTCTCTTTCTGAAATCGTACCTCTAATGCCAATCTAGGAGTCCTTTTATAGGCTCAAGGATATCCTAGTCGGTTCACAATTGATAACCTTGTACGACAAGTAATCTAAACATGGAATACAATTCTTTCCATAAACGAATATAACAGTTCTTTTGTTCTACCAGTACTTTGACTTCATCTTGCAGTACTTTGACTTCGTCTTTAGCAGTACTTTGACTATTTGACTTCTTTCAGTACTTTGCAACTTACAGTACTTTCATATCTTCAGTACTTTGATATCTTCAGCACTTTCATATCCCAACATTTATGGCTTGCAATTTGCCCAAAATTGTATGGTATTCAACTCACCATATCCTAAAAAGTGAAGAGTTGGCTAGCCCGCAAGTTTATGGCTTGTGGTAAAGGCAGTGGAAAAACCATAATTGGTAATCGGCTCACCAAAGATAATATTGATAATTTATCTAAGAGTTGGCTAGTCTAGAGCAAACGGCTTCTGGTAAAGACAAATCAAATCCGTTTACAGCTTATGATTTGCTCAAAATCATTTGGTTATCATTGTACCAAGGTTCTTACTTGAACTGAAACAATTGGCTACTCCAGAAGTGATGGCTTTTGGTAAAGAGTTTTTAAAATCCATTAAAGTTCTAAATCATTGCTAGGGACTAGCAATATCTTAGTGTGGGGGATTGATGAGTGTCTAAATACTCATCATTTTTGTACAATCTAAACTGCAAAATCATCTGAAAACACTCAGAAATGCATCAAAATGATGAAACTATCAAAAATAAGTGTTTTATGTGTTTTAAATGCAAAAAGATCAAAATCAGATGAAAAATGATTCAAGTTTGCAAAATTGGCAGTTTTAGTCCCCCAAGTTTCAAAAGTTGTCAAAAACAGTCCCTGGTAAATCAAAATGTGGAATTTTATCATTCAAGGTCCCTGGAATATTCTAAGTTGTTAAAAATGGTCCTTGAATGAATCTTTGGTCAAATGGCGGAAAAGGTCCCTCAAGTTTGAAAAATGGCAAAAATAGTCCTTGGATATTTTAAAATGAAAAATTATCAAATATCATCCTTGTACTATCAAAGTTTGTCAAGTTTGGTCCTTTTGATAACAATGGAAAAAGTTCAGTTTCAGTCCTTGAAGTTTGCATAAATTACAAAATTGGTCCTTGTTATCATAACTATACCAATCCGGATCCTATATCAAGCCCAATCCAAATCCCTTAACTGTTGGCCCAATGCAATATCCAAGCCCACACACCTTGAACCCCTTGACCCTTGACCCCCGTCAACGTTACTAATACTCGGTCAAATATAGTCAACCCGCCAAATATACCAGCCACTGTTCATCTCCCTCTCAATGCCTGAAATCCAAAAACCAGAGCTGGTATTTCCATTTTTTTCAACATTCCACTTGTATCACCTCACCCCCACCTTACCTTGTCCCCCTCCACCTCCACATCTTCCCAAAATCCATTAATGGTTCAAACCTGCTCAAGAAAAAAATGGCGCCAAAACTGCCATTTGTCAAATATGATGAGTTGAATGATTTCAATGGTCAAGATTGAGTGGGATATGTTCAGAGTTGTCAACAAGAGTGGAAAAGTCTATAAAAGAGGGAAGAGAAGCAATGTATCACATCATCTAGTGTAATTTTTATTTATGCATGTCATTTTAGTCTAATTTTAAATTCCAGTATATCTTTAACCTTTTAAACTTTGTATTTCAAGTATTCAGTGTATAACAAATCTTTTGTGATAATCAATTTCAGTGTTTAAGTTCAAATTTCAGTTTATTCAAATTTTCAAGTGCTCAAAATCTCATATGATTCGAATGTTGTTGTTAGGTGTTATTATGGACTGAGATAGCTCATATAAGCTCCTAGAAAGCTTCATCAAGCTTTTAGAAACAATAAAATCCAGTTTAGTATCAAAAAGCAAAAATCACCAAAAATACAAATAAATTAGTTGAAAAATCAAAAATCATAAGAAATGGTATTCACAATGGAGCAGGTGAATTTTGGATGGCCTTGGTATAGAGCTTCCTGGGAAGCCATAGGAAGTGGTCCTTTGATCTTGGTTCTGTGTTTTGGTTGGATAGCCATATGTAAGCACTTTTGATCATTTTGGCATTTCACTGTTTGAACTGTTATATAGCTTGAATTTCTTTTTTTTTTTTATGTTTATTAGTTGTAGTTAAGTAAAGTTAAAGATTAAAAACAGTTGGTTGTTCTTTTTAATTCATAGTTGCTAAAAACCTCATTTTCACAGTCATTCTAGCATAATTGTTAATCATAAGTTTTATGTTGTTATCATTGTTGTTTAATGTTCATTTAGTCCCAATATATGATATTGTAAGGTCTTTAAGCCATTGCATGGTCTGAATCTGTGTTTGGCTTTGAAAATCACAAAAACAAGTTTTAGAAAGTGGTGTTTGGTTTCAGTGTGTAATCTGTGTTAGAAGGTACTATAGCATTTGATTTTACTTGTTTCATGTCTCATTAGGTCCTAATATCTCAGTTTGACAAGAAAAACCAGTGCTCATAAGCTTAAAAGTCAAAATTTCATTTGATCACATCTTTCTTATTCACTGTTGGATTTTAAAGTTCTATGATCATGGTTTTGTGTTTATAAGTTGTTTATATTGCTCAATCTAGTCTTATCATAGCTTATTACAACATATTCAGTAAGTAGTATTGATCACAAGTTCATATAAGTCAACTTCTTTGGTTTTTATAAAAAGTCAAAATTTTCATTTGGTCGTTTTTGAATTAAATAGATAATTTTAGTGTGTGTTTAATATTGAGTTTTAGCTTAAAAGCTTTTGGGTTATTAAAGTTTAGTTGCTAAACTTAATTAGAAAAATACTAGTTCACCCTTAATCAGCTTTTTAATAGCTTATTTACTAGCTTCTTTTGAGTACCTGTTCTGAAAAAGTGCCCTGTGCACCAGTTTTACAAGCTCAATCAAAAGCTCACACAGAGCTTAATTGTTGGTCAAATCCTGTATAACTTGGTTCTTTGGAAAGCCAAACAAGCTATCTTGAGGTCCCAAGCTTCATTTTCCATTTTCTAGCTTGTTTGGTAGGGCTGCAATAAGCCTTTACCTTGTCCCATTTCTGTTTTTTAACTATAAGTAGTAAAGTGCTTATCTGCTTATTTCCATCTTATCAGTGTGCTTATTTGTGTATTTTAACTTCATATTAGTAGCTTGTAGCTTGTTGCATCTTATTCTACCCTTGGTTCCAGTTTATGAGCTTATTTGAGCTTAATTCTTCAAAATAAGCTAAAAACCTCCACTGTTGAGCTTTTGAGCTCACAAACAGCTTATTTTTTATTTGTAAAATTTTTGTGTTTGTTAAAGTTTCATATTTTAAGTATTTAAGTAGTTTTCAAAAAGAAAATCCACAAAAACATCATTTTAAATATAGTGATAGCGTTTATTTAATTAGAATTAGCTTTTGATTTTTCTTTTCAGCTTATTATTAAGCAAATTTAGTCTTTATATTTTTCTTAGTTTTCTGTCACCTTAAGTTATTTTTAGAAAAAGTTTCATAATTTTCCTAATCTGTTTAGTATTTATTATAATTTTAAATAGTTAAAAGTATTAAATAATTAGTAATAAATAGATAAAAAGTGTAAAAAAATATATTTTTAATTTTAAAATTAGTTTTATAATATTTTAGATTTTTCTGAATCATAATTTTATTTTTCTAGCCTTATTTCATATTTTCTTTTATTTTAGAGTATTAATAAATAGTTTAAAATAGTTTTTAATTAATAATAATTAAATAAATAGTTTTAAAAATAATTTTCTTTTTCTAATAATTTTCTTTTATTTTTAGGATTTCAAAAATGTCATTTTCATATTTTTAGGTCTTTTATTTCTTTAATCTCACTTTTTATTTTGTACGTTTGCGTAGTTTTTAAACGTAAGTTTTACGTTTGTCTTATCTGATTGTTGTGCTTTCCAAATTCTGTGTCCAAATACATTCCAATCAATCAGTAGTGTAATTTCGAATCCAAATCTTTACTGATCACTATCCTTAGTGATCATTCTATCATCTGATCAAGTGTTTATACACCATTGAGTCTCCGTGGGACTTAACGACCCGGGAATCCACTATATTCTCCAGATCTTCATTGCATTTGGTTCCAGGCTATTTTAAGTTTGTTACGGTTGGCCATTCACAAGTGGTCAGCTTGAGTAATTAAACTTGACGGTTTGGACCCAATCAGAGAGCTTGTACATCCTTATAAAACCATGTACCGAATTATCAGATTAAATCCAATTTAAATCACAAGTTCTCCCCCGATCACAATTAGCAAATCATTTGAGATTTGTGATCTCTGTAGATTTAAATTGATTTGGAAAGCTTTTAAGGAGAATTGTGAGTTGATTATGAAAGCGTTTTAACTGATAAGGATCAGATTTTGAGACTTTGGACTCCATTGATTAAACATGCATGATTATCTTTTGAAAACAATTGAATGACACATAACTTTTTAATTTAATTGAAATCATTCTCCCCTCAATCAATGACCTAAGTTGTTGATTGAGAGATAGATATTTTGACACACTTTAAGTCTAAATGATTTCCAAAAATAAAGTCCTAGTTATTTTTCAAAGCAATTAGTTTTCATTAGATAGTAAGGATTTGTTTAAAGAATCAGAGCATTAGATTTGAAAACCAAGATAAAGCATGGCTCTGTTCTTTCTTTGAAAAGCGGGTTACTGCCTGAAATAACAGTAAACCATTGTTTTACTTTATCCCAAAAATATTTTTGATTTTTTGATTTTTTTTTGATTTTTTTAATATAAAAATTCGAGTTTTTTCAAATAAATATATTTTTGAAAGTTTTATATTTTTGAAAGTTTTAAAAATATTTCAAATAAAAATATAAAAATTCGAGTTTTATGGATTTTGAAAGTTTTATATTTTTCAATTTGATTTTCAAATAAATATTTACAAGATATAGATGAAGGAAACCTTTTACTCATCTTCTTCCTCTTGAAGACGTTTGAGAGTTTCTGGTTGTAGGCTCTTAAGACCCAGTCATGGAAGAATGAACTCAAAACGTTCTCTAGGAAGAGCTTTGGTGAAGATGTCTGCTAACTGATATTCAGTCCTCACAAAGTAAAGTTCCACCACACCGTTTTCAACTTGCTCCCTAATGAAATGATGTCGAATGTCGATGTGCTTTGCTCTTGAGTGTTGTACGTTGTTGCATGAGAGAGCAATAGCACTTTTATTATCACAATACAAAGGGATTTTGTTAAATTCAAAGCCATAGTCAGATAATTGGGATCTCATCCATAGGATTTGAGCACAACAAGATGACATGGCTATGTATTCAGCCTCTGTAGAGGAAATAGAAGTACTCATTTGCTTCTTTGAAGACCAGCTCACAAGCTTATCACCCAAGAACTGAGCACCTCGACGTGCGACGAGTATCCGACATCCTGCATCATCGCATCTGCATAGGTTAGTTAGTGACATACCGGTGTCCTTCAAGTACCAAAGTCCCATATTGATGGTTCCTTGGAGATACCGAAAGACCCGTTTAACCGCTTCAAGGTGCTTTTAGTAGGCTTAGCCTGGTATCTAGCACACATGCAAACAGCGAACAAGATGTCTGGTCTACTAGCTGTGAGGTACATCAGGGATCCAATCATACTACGATATTTCGTTTGATCTACCATGATCCCTGAGTGGTCCTCATCAAGTTTAGTACGCTCTATCATGGGAGTGTCAACAGGGTCACTTGAATCAAATCAAAATTTCTTTAAAATCTCATTTGCATATTTAGATTGATTTATGAAAATGCCTCCGGGACTTTGTGAAATTTGTAATCCTAAGAAAAATGACATTTGTCCCATCATTGACATTTAAAATTTAGAACCCATTTTGTTTGAAAAACGGTCACACTCATTGGGGTCAGTCGAGGCAAAGATGATATCATCAACATAAATTTGAACATGAATTAAATGTTTGCCTGACTTCCTGGTGAACAATGTTGGATCAACTGCCCCTTTGCTGAATCCGGTAGATAGAAGAAACTTTGATAGCGTATCATACCATGCCCTTGGAGCTTGCTTTAAACCGTAAAGAGCCTTCTTCAAACGATAAATGTGAGTAGGATGCTCTGGATTCACAAAGCCTTCAGGTTGGCTGACGTAGACGACTTCTTTAAGATCTCCGTTCAGAAATGTCGTCTTTACATCCATCTGATAGACTACAATGTTCTTACTAGTAGCATTAGCCAAGAAGATTCTGATTGCCTCGATACGAGCAACATGAGCAAATGATTCTTCAAAGTCAATACCCTCCTCTTGACGGTATCCTTTAGCAACCAATCGAGCCTTGTTCTTTAAGACATCACCATGCTCATCAAGTTTCACTTTGAAGATCCATTTTAGAGCAATGATCATAGCACAATCTGGAGCAGGTACTAATTCCCATACATCAAGTTGATCAAACTCATGAATTTCTTCTTGCATGGCATTGAACCAACTGTCTTCATTCATGGCGGTTTTAACATCTTTTGGTTCGATCTTAGAGAGTACGGAGTTGAAGAAGCACCATAAGGCATCAGTTGCAAGTTGTTTCCGTGTGTATACTGGACGAGAGGGATTTCCAATGATGTTGTCTAATGGATGATCGTGAGTCCATTTTCTGAGGTGTTCATATGGCAGTTGTTGAGGGACTGAAGTAGCAGAGTCGATGTCTCCTGAAGAAGATGGTTCTGATGATGATTCAGGAGCAAATATGTTTTCAAAAGGAGCATCTTTAGGAGTAGCAAAGGGATTAACTTCATCATTGTTGCCAGAAATAGTTCCATGATGTACATTCGAAGATTGATGATTTGTTGATGACACTGAGTGATCAGCAGCAGGCGCTTCTTGACTTAATGATATTAAGACTGAAGGGTTGACTTCATTCTCATGGATAGCTGTAGCCTCTGTTGTAGGAATTGACAGTTCATTAGCACTTGGCTCATAGTGTTCATCAAACATCGAATCAAATAATTTCTTCAAATCATCTTCAGTTGGAGGTACATATGGAGTTCTTTGGAGAGGAATTTGGTATAAGGGATGAACCAATGGGACTGTTTTGAAGTGCGGGTCCAGAACTGGGTTGTCCAGGAGCCATTTGACCGGTCAGCTCATCAAACGTAACGTGAATTGTTTCCTTGATATCTCGGGTTCTCTTGTTGTAGATTTGGTAGCCTTTTCTGTTTGGTGCATATCCAACAAATACTCCAATATCCGCTTTAGCTTCCAATTTACCTAAATCTTGTCCGTCATTCGTTGGATAGCATAAAGCACCAAACACACGAAGATATGATAGATCAGGTTTTCGATTGTGGACAAGTTCGTATGGACTCTTTCCATGAGATGTGTAAATAAGAGATCTATTTTGAGTGTAACAAGCAGTGGCAATAGCTTCACCCCATAAAAACATTGGAACCTTTTAGTAAATCAGCATTGTTCTTGCAGCTTCTACAAGAGTTCGATTTCGTCTTTCAACTACACCGTTCTGTTGAGGAGTTCGAGGAACACTTCTTTGAGGACTGATTCTAACATTTTCATAAAATTCATTAAGTACTTTATTAAAAAACTCAGTTCCATTGTCAGTTCGGATGATTCGAACAGTTTTGTTGAGTCGGATCTGAAGTTGTTTAATGAGTTTAATGATGACATCAGGAGTTTCATCCTTTGACCTCAAAAACTTAACCCAAGTGAATCGAGAGTAGTCATCAACCACTACTAACACATATCTCTTCCCATTGATGGTTTGCACTCTCGTTGGACCGCACAGATCTATATGAAGGGTTTGAAGAACTTCCATTACAGAGTTAGTGGGTTTTGGTTTGTGGGCATATTTCCTTTTGCAATGAAGCTATTTGTTCATTATTTTTGTTGCGAGTGACCTTTATTGATTCAAATAACTCATTGAAGTGATGTTTAACCTTTTCATTTTCTTCTAGAAAACTCTCGTTTTATTTTTGTAATGCATTTACTAAGTTTTAAAGATGAAACGTTTGAGAATTTTGAGAATCTAAAGAAGGAGGCATTTGGGAGCCAGTCACATTGTTCTTTTTACCCTTTAATTGAGAGATTTGGGCTTTCAACTTTCTGATTGTGTTACAATGAGCTTGAATCTGTTCGTCACGTTTGTTTATTTGAAAAACTGCATCAACCTCTGGAGCATCTGAGGATGTCTTGATATTTGAGGTTTTGACATTTTCTTTAAGATGTTGATATTTTAGTTGTAAATTAAAATGATCAACTTCTAGTTTAGAAAAGTGTTTTACCAAATTATCGTGATCATCCAGATCAATTTTCTCATTTAGTTTAGAATTATTTTTTTCAAGCTCAATGACACGATCATGGGAGACTTACAGAGCAACAGATAATTCATGAAATTGAGAAGCATTAATGGAACAGTTTGTAGCAGTGAAAAACACATCTTGAGCAATACATTCAGAAATCAGATTCTCATTCAGTGTATGCAAGTTCTTCCTCTCAATCTCATTATATTTTAATTCTCGCTCATAGTCACTAACCTCAACGATCATTGCATCAAATTCCTTTTCCATTTCTTTAATGTCTAAATTCATTCCCTTTTTAAGACTTTCAAAATGATCTTTTAGTTGTTTAAAGAAAGGCATGACTTGAGTTAAATAACATTCTTTCGTTTGCTCAAAACCCCTTTCCCCTTCAGTTATACCAGTGGGTATGATCCTTTTCTTACAAGTTTTCTCAAAATCAACAAATAGTTGAAAAATAACATATTGACTGATTAAGGTCTTGCTTTTAGTGGCAATTGTCCTAGGAACTAAATGCATTGGTGTATTGGGAGGATACACAGTCGCTGAAGGCATTTTCCTAAAAGGGGGGTTTGTTGCAACAAGATTCTCTGCTTTTCGCTTATCTAAATCCTTTTTCCATAACACTTGTTCGGGTGTTAACAACGTCTGAGGCATAAACTTGTTCAAGGAAATCCAATTCTCCTTCTTGTAATCATGGGGTGTGATATTTATTTTCTTCTCTTTACATTTAGTATCATCTAGTTTCTTGTTCATTTTTTCCCTAGTGACTTCATCTGATTTCTTATCTTCCTCAGTGCACTCAACACAACTAGGTTTCTGTCTAGGCTTAAGGATTTCATTGCCATCATAAAGAACCTTATGAGCATTTCTAGCCTTTTTAATGACCTCTGGATTTGGTTCCTCAACAAGGGGAGAACTATGCTTATCACTCAAAACTCTGTGCTTAGTGATTAAGTGAGAAGTCTTAATGGTATTTCCTTGTACGTACAACTTATTTTCAAGCTTGTTTTTCAAGGTTTTTAGATTAGAAAAATCATTCAAAAGTTTTGATTCCTTAACACTGAATTCTTGCTTAATGTTGGGATATGAAAGTGCTGAACAGTTAAAGTGCTGAAGATTAATCAAAGTACTGCTAAATGATAAAGTCAAAGTACTGTATACGAAGTCAAAGTACTGCAAGATCAAAGAACTGTTTTATTCGTTTATAGAAAGTCTTGTAATTCTAGAATATTCTATATTAGATTACTTGACGTACAAGGATACAATTTGTAAACCGACTAGGGTATCCTTGAGCCTATAAAAGGACCCCTAGATTGGCATAAGATGTACGTGATTTTATTAGAGTTTTAGAGAGAAGTTCGATATTATTAGAGTTGTTAAAGATCTGCATAATAAGCAGAGTTAGAGTGATTAATAAAATCGTTCTAAGTTAAAGTTATTCTTCTTAGCTTTGTTAAGTAAATTCCTCATACTTAATAGAGTTTGCTCAGTGTTTCTTTGTTAATAACTTAGGATTTATCCGAGGTAATTAAACCTTAACAAGCTATTTAAGTTAGTTTGGTTAGAGTACATCGATCCAACAAGTGGTATCAGAGCTTGTGTGGAAACTCTGACTAAGAAGAAACCCTAAAACCCTAAAGATGTCGACTGAAGCTGCATCAACCACTATCACAGAGGTATGTTCTAAGTGTCATGATTTTTATCAAAAAATACTTAATGCTTATGTTTACGAAAGAGATAACTGTATAAAGGCTAGGTCTGAGGTAGCTGGTTATCAAATTACTTTAGAGTCTATAGAAGCCAAAATTATAACACATGAAAATAATGAAATGGCTTGGGCTGAAAAATATGAACAGCAGGATTACCAGTTAAAACTTAGTGAATGGAAACTAAACTGTAAAATTGCTGAAATTGAGAAACTAACTAAGGAGAGAGATGATTTGTTAGCAAAGTTTGATGCCTGGAAAGAATCTGGTCTGTCACATGTTACTTATGTTCAAAAACAGAGAAGAGCATACATTAGAACTGGCTTAGGTTTTGGTATGGACTTTGATAACATAGAAGAAAACAAAATCTAGTGATCAGGATGACTTAGAAGATATAACCACTAGTGATGATGAACTCAATAATTATGTAGACACATCTATTAATGAGGATTCAATTAGTGATTCAAATACTGAGTAAAAGAAAGACAAAGGTTATCATGATGTTCCACATCCAGTTGGTAGTCATCAACCCATAAGACCTGATGTTTCACGTTTTGGTGTAGACAGTCTAGAGTTTAGGAAGAAGCTTATTGGTTAATCTAGGTCTGAAATCCCAAAAGAAACTGTTGAAACAAATTTTCAAAGTCAAGCAGTACCTTCTACTTAAAGTACTGCTCCACAAGCAGTACCTTTAGGAAAACCTTTTCAAAACAGTACTGCTAAAACTTTTTGGGATAACTTTGGTCAAAACAGATTTAATCATTCACCTAGAAGGCACAATATTTTTGGTCATAGACATAGAAGAAGTCACTTTGGAAGTATGGGTGAAAAACTGTGTTTTGTGTGTTTTAGTCCTAATCATTTAATCAAGGATTGTGAACATCACTTAGAATACCTTAGGAAATTTCCAAAGAACAGGTCTGCTAACCAGAAACCTAGAGAGAACAAACTAGTCTGAAATAATTCTAATAGGGTCAATCACGGTAACTTCTCACCAGATCATAGGTACCCTCATCAAAGAAGACCTTTTTCTAAACCACCAGTACCTTCACAAGCAGTACCTTCTCAAAGTACTGCTCAGTCAAACCAAGGTACTGCGAATATCACTTGGAACAGAAATCCTAGGAGATCTCATTACTATCAACCAAGAAGGTATTACAATTCACATAGGGGATCTAGATCACTGGAACCAAGTGTTAAAACAGAATGGGTTAAGAGAGAAAGTACTGCTGAGGGACAAACAATACTTTCAACAAAAAGTGAATCAGATGTTTTTATAATACAAGAAAAAGAGAATGAATTTGCAAAAGAGAGTTCTGTTGAAAATCCAGAAAATTTTGAAAATCCACATGCTAAAAATCAAAAGATAATCTTGGATCATGTTTTGAAAAACAGTGGAAATTACATACTCAAAGAATTTGAGTTTGTAACTCCACAAGGGGAACAAAAGTCAGTAATGGCTTGGGTTCCTAAAAGAAACTAACTCTCTAAATCTTTGTGCAGGGCAACCCAGAAGAGGAGCTTAAAGATCATTTGATTGTAGATAGTGGTTGTTCTAGAAGTATGACATGAGACAAGGATATTCTGTCTGATTTTAGATCTATTAGTGGAGGAAGAGTTGCATTTGGGAATGATCCCAATGGAGGAAGAATTACTGGGAAAGGAACCATTAAAGCAGGACGTATAGATTTTGAGATTAGGCATCACTTTATCAGAGATTGTTATGAGCACAGACTCATAAATGTGGTCAAGGTTCACACGGATGATAATGTAGCTGACTTACTCACCAAAGGCTTTGATGTTTCATGTGCATTGTTTGAGGGGAGGATATTTATGTATACTGAGCTACATTTAAGGGGAGGACTATTTAGTATTAGTATAGTCATGTGCATTGTTTGAGGGGAGGATATTTATGTATACTTAGCTTATACAGAGGAATTTGGAAAAGTACTGTTTTTTATGAAAGTACTGCTTGGGAAAGTACTGCACACGTGGAAAGTACTGTTTGTCTTATTAAAGTACTGTTCCAACGGTAATATTGAGGGGTAATTCTACTAACGGTAACTTTGTTATTATGGGCTGTGATTTTTCAAATCTCACCTATAAATAACTACTCTCCGATTTTCCCTCTCATCTTGATATTCTCATATCTTTTCCATATTTCTCTCACCATCTCTTTATTATTCGATTATATCTCTAATTGTGCTTACATACTCAACCATGGCAAATCGTCCTACTGTTTCAAAGCACAACATGGTGGTGAATTTAGACAAGACTGAAGATAATGTGATTTTTCATGATATAATTGATTATCTTACTGGGTCGCCAATCCGTTATGCTCTTTTAGTGGAGCCGGATATCATTGAACCTTGGATTCAAGAATTTTGGGCTACTGCTAGGGATAATATGGAGAATGATGAATTTTATCTTAGGGCTACAGTTGTTGGAAGAACTGTGAAGATTACTGAAGCATCTATTCGAGAAGACTTATTGTTGAATGATGAAGAAGGGGCTATTCGTTTTGATAAGCAGTTGATTTGGGAAACTTTTGGGCACCTTGGTTATGAAGGGTCTTTAACAGAACAAACATTCAGGAAACAACTATTTTGTCCTCAATGGAAGTTTTTAGTGCATGTGTTGCTTCATTGTATTAGTGCTAAAAGTACTTCATGGGAGCAATTTAGATCTAACATAGCATCTGCTATGGTGGGATTGGCTACAGATCGTATTTTCAATTTTTCAAGGCTTATTCTAGATGGCATGCTTTCTCACATCACTCATGGATCAAAATGGTTAATGTATCCAAGGTTTATATACTAGTTTTCTTGAACAAACAACTTGCTGATGTACGAAAGCCTACCGATTTACTTCCTGTGATTGTACAACAATCAAAGATTTTTACCTTTATGGCGAGAAGAAGTGATCTATTCAGAGGTCCAGACACGCCTTTAACTACTTCTATGATGGAAGTTGTTCAAGCTATTAGAGCTGATCTTTGAAGATGATGAAGAAAGTCAATGTACTGCACCTGAAAGTACTGCATCTACAAGTACTGATTCTCAAAGTACTGCCTCTCAAGAGGGTATTGCATCTTAAGGTACTGCTTCCCCAAGTACTGAAATTCTAGAAGATGTTGCAGGTTCACCTTCTCCATCTCCACAACAATATGTTCCTGATTCTCAACCAGAGGAACATTCACCAATTCAAGGAAATGATTCACATACTATATCCCCTGAAGGTTTAACATTGGATAATTATGTTTTGACAAGGGAGTTAGTCAAGTTGAAATAGACTACTGAGGCTCAAGGAAAACAGATTAAGAGGTTGATGCTCAAGTATAAAAGGTTAAAGAATTTTGTTACGCCTTTTATCAAACGTTATCGCTTATGGGATAAGGAAGAAAACAAGTGCCGAAGGAAATTTAAGTAGAAAAACAAAGGCAAAAAGGTTCACAAACAATCTTCTGTCCAATTGGGGAGGAATTTAGAAGAAAAGAATTTGAAAGAAGATGTTGTTAAGGAGAAAGAACCTCAAGATACTAAAGAGCATGTTATCATTGAAAGTACTGAAGAAGAAAGGTCTGAAGATCAAGGTACTGAACAACAAAGTACTGCTTTCACTGGAACTCACAGACAAGAATTGGTTACACCAAGAGTATTAAACTTTGAAAAGGAAGCTGGTCCTTCAACTACTGTGTTAGAAGAAGAAGCTGGTCCCTCAACAACTGCCATACCAGAAGAAGCCGATATACCCAAACCTATAAGAACTGCAAGTGATGATGAATTTATTGCAACTATATTGCATGATTTATCAAAGACAAGGGCTGTTACTATTTCTGAAGTTGCAGAGGAACAACCAAGAGTTTCTCAACCTGCTATTGATCCTAAGGATAAAGGAAAAGGTGTTTTGGTAGAAGTAAAGAAGAAGAAACCAACTTTAGCACATATAAGGGCTGCTCAAGATGCTTTAAATGAACAAGAAGCTAAAAAAAATCAAGAGGAATTAAATGCTAAAGATAGAGAAGCTAAGGAAGCTAAAGAAGCTCAGATTAAAGAAGCAGCTAAGAAGTTGCAAGAGGAATTGAATGCTGAAGCTAGTGAACAATTAGAGTCACCTGTTCCTGTTTCTTTTATGCCTAGAAAACCAAATCTTGCTAAAGAAAGGAATGCAATGATGGCTTATTTGAAAAGTCGAGGATATAAAGGATTCCAGAAGCTGAAGCATGTTGATATGAAAAGATTATATGATGCTGAGACAGAGGCTTATAAGAAGGATGTTGCAAGTATCAAAGATTATAAAGATGAAGCTACTTGGACTGAAGCAAAAAGAAAGAAAAGTTTAAAAAGAAAAAGGAAAACTGAAGTTGAAGATATACAGTTTTCAAAGAAAGAAAAAGTTGAGTTAAGATCTGAAACTAGGAATGAACTAAGAAATTTTCTCAGAATAGTAGATTTTGAATATTCCAGAGAAGATGCTGACATGAAGATGAACAGATCTCAGATAATTGCTTTTGAAGTTGTGGAATCCAAAGATGGAAGCTATCTGATGTTTCATAGAGAAGATGAAAGCTTCAGAGTGTTCAACAGACTATGGGATTTATTGCATATCATAGATAGAGTGGATCAATTCTATTTATATCATGTGGTGAAAGATTATTTTGAACATCATCCATCAGAAGGAATTGGTTTAGTTTTACTTGGAGATCTCACAACTGCATGGGAAACTGAAGAACAGAGCAGTGATGAAATTTGGAAGAATCAAGAGAACTGGGAAATTGTTTGCTAGAGATTTTTTGAAGAATCTGGAGTTCATGTTCTAGAGCTGGAAACTGGTACAATGATTCACATGTTTGCAGATAGAAGATATCCTCTTACAGTAGATCTTATGAGGAGGATGCTAGAGCATGGAATGGAAGTTGAAGAAGCCAATGAAATTGCTTGTATGGTCATCAATTTGTTTATCAACTGGACTACTATTGCTGATGATAACGAATAACTGGTATGATATTTAATTGAATAAATTATTTTTGATAAATCAGTACTTTATTCAAAGTACTGCTGATCAAACCGTACTTTAATCAAAGTACTGCTTGCAGCTTTTAACCAGTTAAGTGATTTTTGAAGAAAACTTTTGATAAGTAACAAATATTTTGAAACAAAGGTTGAATAAATGGTTTTTGAGATGATAACATCAATAGGTTATCAATCCACCATGGTTACAAAAGGATTGACTAATCCATGAGCAAACGGATCTTGTAAAGATATATCAAATCCATTTTTAGTTGACAACTTGCTAATAAGTTGGATGGTAATTAACTCACCATATCAGTAATGTGAAGAGTTGGCTAGCCCACAAGAAAATGGCTTGTGGTAAAGGCTATGGAAAAACCATTATATGGTAATTAGTTCACCATGATGAAAGAACTAACTAGTCCAAAAGGGTACAACTTTTGGTAAAGACAAATCAAATCTGTTGATAGCTGATGATTTGCTAAAAATCATATGGTTATCAGTGTACCATGGTCTTACACACCAAAACATTTGGCTACTCCAGAGTTAATGGCTTTGGTAAAGAGATCTAAATTCATTAAATTTTCAATGATTCACCTCTCACAGGAGTTAACACACCTGGAAATGATGAGAATAGTTTGCAACTTAAACTAAATTAATGTACAAATTGTCATATGTTGCTGTGTTGCTGAAAAGATGGAGCTTGCTGGATGATGCTATAAAAGAATATTTCTAAACATACTTTGACTATGCACAGAAACTACAAAGATACAATCCAGAGACAAAGACATAATCTTTCCTTAAAGATGAAGCTGATAAAGATATATTCACAAAGGAACTTGATTCACAAAGGAACTTGAAGTCAAACAAGTAGAATTCAAGTTAGGGGAGGATTGTTGGGATATGAAAGTGCTGAACAGTTAAAGTGCTGAAGATTAATGAAAGTACTGCTAAATGATAAAGTCAAAGTACTGCATACGAAGTCAAAGTACTGCGAGATCAAAGAACTATTTTATTCATTTAAAGAACTATTTTAAGCATTTTAACATTTTCTTGAAGTTCTTGTTTTTGCTTAGCAGTTTTAGAAAGCTTTTCTTGTAAGGAGTTTAACTCTTGTTTTAATACTTCTTCTCTAAACCTACTTTTTCTAATAGTTGTACGCATTTGGTCATCCATTTTCTGCTCACGGGTGGTTAATTCAAACTTAGCACGTTGTTCATAAATAGAAACACGTTCTTTATAAGCATTAAGTTCAGAAATAACATAATCATCAGGGGCACGTGCAGTGTATTCGTCAAAAGCATAGTCATCATTGACTGCATAAGATACATCACTTGGTACAGTCTTACCTTCACTTTGTTTCACATATTGATCATATGGTACAACATTGATATTACCCATATTTTCAATATCTGACTCAATAATTACAGTTGATTGTACTTCGTTATGTATCTTTTGCTCATCAACTTCATCGTATAATTTTAATACCTCAGAAATGATATTGTCTTTGGATGGACCAGCTTGTGGTGATGAAGAGACTTTAGGAGAGACCATTGGAGAAATGCTAGCCATGAAAATGGTTTGTGCAGTAGGTTCTTCATCAACATCAGAGTCGTATGCATCACAATCAGCTACTTGAAAGACATTCTGATGATTATGGCCTATCTCCTGAATTGGTTGCTCATCCACATCTGCATCATATGTCTTAGCATTTCCCTCAGCCAAGAACAACAACTCCTCTTCATCCAAAGCTGCACCATTATCCTGAGCTTGCACAAGCAACATCTTATCCCTGAAGTACTCGGCATTTTGAGGGCGTTTTGGCGATGTGCAGTTCCTTGCAATGTGTCCCTCACCTACACAGTTATAACATTTGATTGACTTTGCTTGACCCTGGTTTCCATTCCTTCCCCTATTCTGATTTGCAGCATAACCTCTACCAGCTCCACCTCTTCCTTGTTATTACTGCCTTTCTTGAACTGGCTGCACCATAACCTTTCCATCTCTGACAGTTGCCTGATTGTGTGGATTAGATGCTGTTCTGAGGTTTTTGTTGGTGTGTGGGAAAGAGTTCATGTTTTGACTGATCATGAGAGCCAGTTGATTAATGAAGTTTCCCACGTGTGCATCAGCATCAGCTTGTTTGAAAATTGGATCGGGAATGAGTTTGTGATTACCATTACCCATGGGTATAACTTGAGATGCTTTGGTGGTAATTCCAATGTTTTAGTAGAAGGCCGTTGAATCATTTGATGAGCTTATCTCTCCCTGGTTGGTTTTGAACTGATTTAGAATCCTTTTTTCAAACATAGCATGTCTCTCATTCTGAAGAAGGAAGGCATAGAGTTGCTCATAGTTTGTATTCTTCAATCCTTTGGTTAGCTTCACAGAGGTGAAAAACTTGTGCCATTCGGGATTCATGTTGTTCACAAACTTTGAGTTCAGCTGAATGTTTGGCATAGTCATTCTGATGTTCCTCATATCATTAACAAGCTTGTGGAATCTCACGTAATACTCATAGACACTCTCATCTGGTTTCATCTTGAAGTGTTCAAATTCATCATAGAGTTGTGATTCTCTGTCTTCCATAGTTAATTCAGAACCTGAGAGAAGCATCTTGACATTATCCCACACTGCCTTGGCTTCGGTGTTGTGATTGATCAGCTTGTAGATATCTTTTGGAAGACCTTGAAGTACGATGTTAGAAGCCCTGATAGCTGCATCGAATCTCTTCTTCTCCTTATCATTGAGCTCATCATACGTCTTTGGTCTGTCTATTCCATAGATCATTGTTCCATCTTCAGCTGTATCAATTATGTCTCTAGTAGTCTCAACCCGATACGGTCCTTCATCAATGGATTTGAGAATGTTGACTCCATTTTCCTTTCCAAGACAGTACAATCTGATTCGTTGAGCCCAAGAGTCGTAGTCAGTTCTGTCGAGCATGGGTGGACGAGTATCTGAACCAACTGCTTGAACATCCTCGGCAACAGTGGAGATGATTGTAGGAACGTTGGTAGACATGTTAACAAATTAAACGGGATTTTATAACTCTATGATTAAACCGGAAATAGATTCTTTCACGAGATTTTACTAAATCAAGAGAAAACCGTATTACATACAGAATCAACCAAGTCGCTAAGAAACCCTAAACCAAGTCGCTAAGCACCAAGTCGCTAGCAAATTTTGACAGCAAGTCGCTAAGCACCAAGTCGCTAATATGTCAAGTCGCTAAATAGCAACTCGCTAAGCACCAAGTCGCTAAGATGTCAAGTCGCTAAATAGCAACTCGCTAAGCACCAAATCGCTAATACCAAGTCGCTAACAAACTTAAGTACAAGTCGCTAACTTTCACTAAGTCGCTACCCGTAGTGGAGAATCCACTAAGTGTACTGTTTTTTGGCTTGTCTCAATAGACAAGTCGCTAAGCTCAACTCGCTAAGAACTTCTACTACAACTCGCTACCAACTTACAAAGTAAGTAGCTACGAAGATAAATTATCTGTAGCTCAAGTTGCTAGCTAGAAAATCAAACAAACACCACTTTTCAATCAAAAAACAACCCAACCACGATGATTCAAGCTTACCAAATCAAAACCCAAGCACATACAATGATTCTAAACACAAAACTACACCAAAGATTCAAACTTTAACACTAGAAATGATCCAAATGATGCAAAAACCACTAAACTTTTTCAAACTCTAAAACCACCTAAAAGTTACTAGAAATCCAAAGATATGTAAGAGATGATCAAACCATGGCTCTTGATACCAATTGTAACATATTGGATTTCACAAACACCCTAAACCATAAGATCAAATAGGCGTATAATGAGTTTTAGAGAGAGAAAGTTAGAGGTTTGGGAACTTTAGTGAGAGAAAGAAAAATCTTATTATGAGCTCGAACTCTCTACCTTGGGAGGTAGAGAGTATTTATAGTCATTACATAAATCGCCACCTATGGGGCTGTGGATCAGGCATACAGTGGGTAAAGACCCGTCCGTCCTCCACGGTGTTGCTTAAACTAAATACTACTTAACTTATAATAATCTACGACTACGAGCTTTCTAACGATTACATATACTTGAGGTGACCGACTCTTTAATACATGGATTTAGTAAATCCTAACAAATCAACATGCAGTAGTTTCACACTTCGTCATCGTCATTATAGTTGAGCAAGTGGAATAAGAAAACAATCAACAGTAGTTCGGTTCACTTGATGACTGATAGCGCATGGAAAAGGCATGAAGCATGTTGACGAGAATGGTCATAAATAAGAAGATTTCTCTTCTTCAGAAGATAAAGCGCACTGAAGCGTACACTTTTCTTTTCTTTGAGGTACGAGGCTTGAACTGTTGTGTTCAAACGTCATAAGAAGATTTCTCTTCTTTCTAAGATAAAGCGCACTGAGACGTACACTTTTCTTTTCTTTAGAGAACGAGGCTTGAACTGTTGTGTTCAAACGTCATAAGAAGATTTCTCTTCTTCCGAAGATAATGCGCACTGAAACGTACACATTTCTTTTATTTAGAGAACGAGGCTTGAACTATTGTGTTCAAACGTCATAAGAAGATTTCTCTTCTTCAGAAGATAAAGTGCACTAAAATGTACACTTTTCTTTTCTTTAGAGTACGAGGCTTGAACTGTTGTGTTCAAACGTCATAATCTTTCTCTTTTCAATCTCTCTTGGCTAACCTGTAATTAACCCCATTATCATTCAGTAGGCTCTTTGTCGTGACAGCTGATGGAGAAAACCCAATATGATGAATTTGACCCTGAAGTAAACTAACCTGAACTCATGACTTAAACTTGCACATATGTAACAAAGAGCGGTGCCGAGACTTCATCTTCCATTGAATCTCTAAGTACTCCATACTCTTTAACCAACCAACCATCAAGTATTAGACGTACATCACCTCTTGAAAATCCACAATTTAATGTGACATTGAGCACTACAATGTAACTCCTTAAAGTGATAGTTATTTTGAGGTAATAAGAGCCCAATTTCCCCAAGTGGTAAAAGAAAAGGAAAAACTCACCCAACAATAACTAGATTTCCATGTCTTCGTTTTTGATAATAAGCTCGAACAAGGATCTTGAAGAATCTTCATCCAACCATCCCCGATACCTTCAGATACTAAGAACATTCGCCCGTGATATTTCACTTCAACCTCAAATAAATAATAGTGAATTAACCCCGTTGTCACATCTTCTGGTTAAAAGCTCAAATCTAGCCTCCTTTGATGTTTTAAGTGAACTATCATAATGGTTTTCATCCCGACCATGGTTAAAAGCACATAACCCCGTAAAACCATGTAATAACCAAACTGCCATGACGAATATCCAAACACACATCCAATTCATGAAGTACACCCTTTTATCTCCTCTTCGAAACAGAAACAGTAGCACCAGCATCAAGTAAGATCCAGAATTACACTTTCTCTTCTCCAAGATGGTTCCATCATTACGGGATTTTACAACTCTATGGTTTAAACCGAGAAATAATTTCTTTCGCGTTATTTTACAAAACCAAGAATAAACCGTAAGATAGATCCGGAAATGCACTTTACAATTACCAGGATGTTTCCATTGTCACGGGATTTTACAAGTTTTTTTAAACCGAGAAATAGATTCTTTCACGGGATTTTACTAAATCAAGACAAAACCGTAAACAATGTCAGCTTGAATGTGTTATGACAACTTTGGTTTCAGTGAATATCTGTTTTAGGAGAACATACAGCGGTTCATCAATGGTTCATTATCCAACATCAACAATATCATCAACCATCCAATAAACACTTTGGTAAACACATCATTCACGCATTCTGTCGGCTATTGCAGTGACAACATGGTGAAGTAAACCCGATATGCCAAACTTGATCATGAAGTAAAATTCCCTAGATTTGTTACTTAAACTTGTACTAATCCATGTGAAAAAGAAATGGTGTACCCAATGTACAAAACCTCTTGACGTATCCTCAACTGCATGAGACACCGAAGTGATAGTTACGTTGTGGGTTAAGCGAGAAAGAATCACAACCGTAACTAAATAGCCAAGTCTTTATCACACTCAATGAATGCCCAAACAAGTCATCTTCGTTTAAGGGTAGAAAGAAAGAAGATGAAATCCCGGAATACTTCACTTCAAATCCAAATAAGAAATACCAAGTACAAGCAACCCCAAAGTCAACTCAAATCTAGCCGTGACGTAATATCCTTTGTGAAAATGTATAAACCAACGTATCAAATCGCCTAGCACAACAAATTTCAACATTAATCCCAAATCAAATCTCTTCAACAAATCTCATCAAATCTAATCTCATAATCACATCTCATATTTAAATTCACATAATCCAACAATCATCATCTCGCAATATGCACGTCTCAAAACACATCTCATAACAAATATCATTACCAAAACTCATCAATTCGCAAGGTTTATCATCAAACCGTAGTAGCATAGTCCAATCATCCGATTCAAAACTATCGTATGGTCCAACACAATCAAGCGACCCAAGAATTCATCAAATGAGTTTGGTTCAATATAGCATTTGAATCATATCAACATAATAACAAAGCAATATTTGGTCCAATTATCCCATAAATGATCAATACAAGAGATCAACAATCAGGCCCAAATATGTTCAAAACAATCGTAATGTCTAAAATTGAAAGCCCTTTTCCGTTTATGAGACACGCTCGGCCAGTCGGCCCATTTCCATCATAATATCCAATCTCAAGACTGCCCTAATAACGTGGGATATAAAGATGCATAACATATCACACATTATAACCTAATCACCTCTTCAAACCCTAAATCCTCTCATATGTCTGTCCCCATCTAAACACATTATGCACCAAACCCTATAATATCTCAAACTAGTGCCTTCCTCACCCAATATGAATCTCACACAAATAATAATAAGCCTTACATCAGTATGATTCTGAGACATGGACCCCTTCGATTTGTTCATTCTAAATTGAATTTGCCACAGGGATGGTATTTAGGATTCATTGATTCGAAGGTTTTTGATTCGCCTGGCATGTGACACAATCTTTGCTTAAGGATCAATGAAAGACATTTATAGGTAAGACATTTTGATACATGTTTATCGATAATTGTTAGAGTATACGTATGAAACAAAAACTTGATTTAACAAATTTTGTTAAAGTCAATTTTTTAAATTCGAACAAAAAAACATTTGATCAATGATGAATGGATTAACTCGTGCTTAGGACTCTTGGAAGTCTTGATGTTTCTTTTGACAACCACGAGTCATGAAATCTGAGATCAATTGTATTTTACATCAAGTTTGTTTGAGATAAGATCAGTGATGAGAGGGGTTCACTTAAACATAGTTTTGTGGAGATTGGACATGACTTTGAACATATTCTGAGATCCTAATATCTTGTTTGATTATTCATTATCAACGAATCAAAGATTTGGGTTAACAATCTTGTTAGCAACACTTCTTTCATTTTGAATATTGACAAAATATTATAGATATATGATGATATGATTGTGAGGACCTTAAATGGTACAATATTGATATATGAGAATCACGACATAAATCTGAGGACATGAATGATACCTAAAATGATTGCTGATATCATGATGATAAGTCGAGATGATTTTATGTAGTAGATGTAGTTGTTTGTATGATGTTTCATTGTGATTGTGGTGAATGATCTCATAGTCTAGATGCTGGTTTATGATTGTGTATGGTTGATTTGAGATTTGAAAAAACAGTTTTTGCACATCAGATATGAATTTTGCTTATTTCATCTTTTCTTAACAAATCAAAAAGCAATCTTATTAAAACCATTTAACAAATCGCATGACTTCATCTTGAGAAAACGCTTCATTCATTTAGAGTCAAATCGCATCTCCATGTGGTTCAAGTCGCAGTTGACCTTTTAGAGTCAAAACTCTAAAATATAAACATCAAGTCGCACCAGTTCAAACCGCTTCCATTTTCTAACAACAAATCGCTTTAAAAAGATTTTAGACAAATCGCTTCGACTATTTGAGCACAAATCGCATAGAAACCAATGCGTCAAAACGTGATGAGTGTGTAAATACTCATCATTTTTGGTCAAATCTGAACTGCAAAACATTTAAAAATGCTCAGAAATGCATCAAAATACTGAAAATATCCCAAAAGTGTATTTTATATGTTTCAGATGCAAAATGCTTAAAATCTGATGAAAAATGAGCTAAGTTTGCATAATTGGCAGTTTCAGTCCCCCGACTTTCAAATCTTGTCAAAAATAGTCCATGAGCACTTATTTTAAAAGAAAAGTCACCAAAGGTCCTTTTGAAATCATAAGTTGTCATAATTAGTCCTTTGGCAAAAAATGTCAAAAGTTTTGAGAAATTACAAGTTTAGTCCTTTGAGTTTCAAAAATGACAAGTTTGGTCCTTGGAATATTGGAAATTTGCAAGTTTGGCCCTTGGATTTTTGTAGAGTGTCAATAATAGCCCTTGAAGTACTTTTCAGAATGTACAATAATGGTCCCTGGATTTTCAAGATTAACACTTTTGGTCCCTAAAATCTCACATGGTTCCATATTAAATCCAAATCCATTTAATAAACCCAAGCCCAATCTATCTATACCTGGTCCAACAACCCGTTTACCCAATCCAAACCCACAACCCACGGTTTAAAAAAAAAACCAAACCCGCCCACATTTAAAATAATTAAAACCGCTCACGGGTTTCCCTTCCCCCTCATCATCACCTTCACCTGCAACTCCTCCCTACTCCATCATCATCACACCCACCTTATTCCTACCCTCCAAACACCCCAAGCCAAATGCATTAAATGCTCCTTCCCCTGTCACAAGTTATCAGTCCACTGGCAAAAATCATTTTGGTGCCAAAATTCTCATCAACGGCTAAAAAGGTTTCCAAGCATCCAAGGGCCAAGATTACCGGTGGGATTTGCTCAGAGTACAAGTGGAAGACATTTTGCATATAAATAGAAGGATAAGAAGCTAGTTGGAGTAGTAGTCTTTAGTTTTAAATTTCATATATGTCGTTTTTATTTAAATTGTCTTAGCTAGTTTCTAAAATTGTAATCTTAAGCTTTCTTGTATTGAACCTAAGCTATTTAGTCTATTGTAACTCATTTCAAGCATCAATTTCAAAGTTTTATCTAAGTTCATATTTTTATGTCCACTGTTATAAAAACAGTTTTCATGATCTTATACTCAAGCTCCAAGTAGCTTAATTTCAATCAAAATAAGCTTACTGAAGCTTTCTATAGCTTTTAGTAAGCTCAATCTTAAGTTTAAGCAGTTTTTACCTCTGGTCAACAAAAGTCAAACTGCAGTGCTAATGGTGGAATGGTTCTGAATTGCTGATATGGAGTTGGATATGGGTTGATTTTGATCTGATTTGGGTTGAAATTCATTTGGAATTGGGATTAAAACAGTAATAGGATAGTGGTTCTTTGTTTGATTGATCTCAAGCCATTGTGGCTAGGACCTCATGTGAGTATCATTTTCTTGGGTCTGTTTAAATCCATGTTTTCCTATTAGTGAGCTTTAATACTGTTAACATTAGTATAATTTGGCTTAATATCACTAGTATAATTGATATTTTCAATTCTGTGCATGTTTGAGTCATTTCTGCATATCTGTCATAATAGAGCAGTTGAGTTTTAGTGTTTAAAAATTGATAAGCTATCTTGATCTAGGTCTAATTTGGTCATCTGAATCTAGTGTAATGATTAGTCTAGCTTGGAATTGAGTTTGGCTTTGCAAAACAGTGAATCAGACATATAAAAAGTTGTTTGGATTTCAAAGCAAATCTTAGTTAGAGGGTTGTTCAGTAGTTAATGTCAGTTGTTTTACACTTATTTAGTTATTTTAGACTCATTCTAGTTCATACTTTGCTTCTGCATAAGCTCAAAGTCAAAAACACTTTGAATCTGTCCTAGTTTCATGTCTGTTAGAAATTTGTGAGATCATAAGCTTGATCTGTGTTTAGATATCATTAGAGTAGTTTGCATCAGTTTCATTTTACTATAAAACATCATAATCATTTCATGAATTAAGATCAAATCTCACAAAATTCAAAATTTCATAACTGTCAAATAGTCAAAAATGTGTTAAAGTCAGTTTTTGGAAAACTTTGGGGACCTTTCATTGATTCATTCTTGAGTCAAAGTAAGTGAAATTCTGGGATAAACAAGTTTAATTGGTCAAGTTTTGAAAACTGATTTTTGTCAAATTTTTGGAAAACCCAATAAGCACTTAACCAGCTTCCAATTAAGCTACTTTTGCCCTGTTCACACTCAGTTTAACTGAGTGTGAATCAAGCATCTTTTCAGGCCTTGCACAAGCTTCAAAATAGCTTGTCCTTGGCTGAAACTCAGTTTAGAGATAGTTAAGCTGGTGGTCTTGAGGTCTCCAGTTTTGGTTTTCATATAAGCTTCTTGAATAAGTTTGTGCTTAAGCTAGAAGTTAGAAGAAAAACTGTTTGGCACTTAAGCTTTTTAAATCATCAAATCATGGCAGTTTGCATTACAGAGGTTTAGACTAGTTGAAATAGGTTAGTATTAAGTAGTTTTAGCATATTATAGCTTCTGTGATCATTTGGTTCTCTGTTGTAGTCTTTGGCTTATTATTAAGTGCTTATTTATAAGCAGTTTGCACTGCAGCTTCATATTCTCACACATAAGCCATTGTTTTTATATTTTTCTTAGATTTAGAATATTAATTTATAGTTTTCCTGAATTTTTCATAATTTTTCAGTACTGTTTGCTATTTTTCTTTATTTAAAACAGTTTTTAGGACTTTTTAATTAGCCTTTATTGCAATTAAATCAGAAAAGCTTAAAAAAAAATAAGTTTTCAATTTTAATAGATTAAGATAAATATAAAAAGCAAAAAAATAATTTTTCCAAATTTTTCTTAGTTAAATTTGTAATTTTTAGCAATTTAATTAGTTTAAAACAGTTTTTAATTCGTAGAAAATAGAAAAATAATCAGAAAAATACAAAATTAGTTTTGAAACTTCTCTTTAGTTATTTTAGATTTTTATAATTCATAATTTCACTTTTCTAGCTTTATTTCATATTTTCTTATATTTTAGGGTATTATTAAATAGGTAAAAATAGTTTTTAATTAATAATAATTAAATAAATAGTCATAAAAATAATTTTCTTTTTCTAAAAATTTTCTCTTATCATTAGGTTTGTAAAAAGTTCATTTTTATATTTTTTAGGATTAATTCTGTCTCAATTTCACATTTTCTTTTGTACGTTACGTAGTTTTTAATTTAAATTTATAAAAGAAAAATCAAAAACATCATTTTTAAAATAGTGATAGCGTTTATTTAATATAATTTAGCTTTTTAATTTTCTTTCATTTTTCCTTTGTCATTTAGTATCAATCATAACCCTTTTCCCGTTCAAATTCTCCCGATCACTATACGTTTGGTGATTCAGTCGCACAGCTCGTTGGGACTTAACGACCTGGGGAAACACTAAACTCCTCTTGATCTTCATTGCATTGGTTTCTGAGCTGTTTGAAGTTTATTACGGTTGACCATTCACAAGTGGTTAGCTTGTGTGATAAAACTTGACAGTTTGGAACCGATCAAATTTTGGCGCCGAGGAGCTGTGCTAATTATCCTACGCTTAGCAGATTAGTGATTTGAATATTCACTCCTTGTTTATACCATCTATATCTATATATATTTTCTTATAAAAAAATCCAAAAACCCAAAAACATCTAAAAACGTATAAAACACAATAATATTTTTCTTTTGTTTCTATATATATATATATAAGATAAAAATACAAAAAGATTTGTCGTTTTCTTTGTTTAATAATAACAACATAAAAAATTACCACCGCAAACCAAGGCAGTGTACTACCTAACTGGGGGTACGACCATAATAAGTTCCCGAACCAAAGATTAAAACTTGCCTTTGTGTCCTTGTGAGTGGTGTACCTTTTTCAAAGAAGCCATTCATCTTGTGATTATTGGTTTAAGTTCACTGTCGTTTTGCCTCGATATTGTTTTAATTGGATTTGTTGTTATATCTACTTTTCAAAACCATAAAACCCAAAAAGATTCTTCTTTCCCCATTTTTCATAATTCCCTTCCTTAACTCTGAGAGTCCTTAGAGTTAACTCTAGTGCATGCGCACTCGTTCTTCTAGATCATTGAGTCTTTTTCGTGATCTAGCAGAAATTCCTAGAAGACGTTCTCATAGACGTGCTGCCCAAATAGTCGAACCCGAGATTCGTACTATTCCAAGCAACAATATGGCAGACGAACGAACTATGGCGGAAATGCTCCAGGCACCCACCGAGGGTTATGGAGATGCCATCGTTTTACCGGTAATCAATTATGATCACTTCGAATTGAAGACACATTTGATCACACTTGTGTCTACGAATCAATTCCACGGGTTTGATCGAGAAGACCCGTATGCACACATCCGTTGGTTTAACAAGTTGACCTCAACAATCAATTTCAAAGATGTACCACAAAAGTGATCAAGTTGATGCTATTTCCATTCTCACTTGAGGGAACAGCCCGGATTTGGCTGGAAAAAGAACCCCCTCGATCCATCGAAACTTGGGAGGATCTTGTTCAAAAGTTTGTCAATTATTTCTTTCCTCCATCAAAGACAACTAATCTTAAAAATGAAATTTCTGGATTTCGTCAAAATTTCGATGAAAACTTTGGAGAGGCATAGGAGAGATTCAAAGATCTCCTCAGGAAATGCCCCCATCATGAATTCACGGAGCTTCAACAAGTTAATATCTTTTATAATGGGTTGAACGGTAACGATCAAGATTCTTTGAACGCAGCCGCAGGTGGCAATATCTTGAATCGTAAGCCTAAAGATGTGATTGAGATTTGCGAGCAAAAATCAAAAGTTCCTATTTCTCGCAACAAAGTCAATATTACGAACAATCCTGCTTCTTCATCCAGTAACTCTTCTGAGTTAGCCGCTCCGTTAGCCGCTCTAACGGACGTCATCCGTTGTATGATGAAAGAGGTAAAGGAAATCAAAAGCGAAATTCATAAGCCGGAACCAATCAAAGCCGTAAACAAGGTGTGTGAAACTTGTAGTGGTCCACACGCGTATTATGATTGTCAAGCAACCGATGCTTCTTTTTACCAAGCTCCCGTAGCTTCTGTAAACCACAATCAATACCGACCACAAGCTGATCCTCACTACCATGCACCTAGCGGTATGACACCACCTTGTTTTCCTCCTGTGCAAAACCATGGCAATCAGAATCGCTTTGTTCCGAATCAAGGAAAAAACTTCAATAACTCTCAAAATTTCAATCAAAACCGGAACAATTTCAACGAACCATATCAAGCTCCAAATCAGCAAAGTTATCAACAACCTTCTCAAGCTCCCCTACCAAATGACTTCATGAAAATTACTGAGTCAAGCATACGTTCAATGCAAACTCAGATCAATAACATGAGAGTTGAACTAAAAAAGGAAATTGATACCACAATGTCTCGGCAAACAAATGAGTTGAAGAATATGATGAGCAGTTTCATGAACATGAATATGAACAAAGCTTCGTCATCTTCTGGAGGACTCCCAAGCAATACAGTTCCAAATCCAAATGCCGAGTTGAAAGCCTTCACCACTCGTAGTGGTAAGACACACAATGGACCTTCGACTCCAATGCCTCCTCCACCAGGAGCAATGAGTCAAGTTACCAAGGATACAACGGACAAGGTGCATTTCTCAAGCCCAAGAAGTACCGCACACGTCTCACCTTCGGTAGTCCAAGCTTTAAGACCGAAACCCGAAGTTCCGAAGACAAATTCTGAGCCAGAAATGACTTCCATCCCGGCTCGAAAGTCTAGTCAGCTTCCTTACCCATCAAGAATGCATGATGAGAAGCTCAAAGACAAAACCAAAGAGCAAATGGAAAAATTTTTCCAAATTTTCAATGAACTGCACTTTGATATAAGCTTCGTTGATGCTCTCGTTCTAATGCCTAAATTTGCATCCACGCTTAAAGGCTTACTGAGCAACAAAGATAAGCTATCTGAGATGGCTAAAACCCCTCTCAATGAGCAATGCTCAGCGGTCCTTCTCAAGAAGCTTCCCAAAAAGCTTGAAGACCACCCAGGTTTTTAATCCCGAGTGATTTCTTGGGGATGGTTCAATGCTCCGCCTTGGCCGATCTTGGCGCAAGCATTAGCCTCATGCCACTCTCAGTATGGAAGAAACTGCCTCTTCCTAAACTTACATCCACTTGTATGACACTCGAGCTAGCGGACCGTACCATAACTCGTCCACTTGGGATAGCCGAGGATGTCGTGGTGAAAGTAGGAAAGTTTCACTTTCCTACTGACTTTGTTGTAGTAGACTTTGATGCAGATCCTAGAGTTCCCCTCATCTTAGGGAGAGCTTTCTTGAGAACGAGTCGTGCTCTAATTGATGTATTTGCTGAAGAGTTGACCATACGGGTTGACAACGAAGAACTCACGTTGAATATCAACCAAAACTCCAAACCTCTATCCAAACATAGTGTTGCTACAATTGATCAAAAATCTGAAAGAATCAATGCAACACTCTCAAATTTCACGGTTAAGAGGCGTCACCAAAAACGTGCTGAGTTAAAAGCTTTGAAAATCAACCCTGGTTCAAACAAATGGTTTGAAAGTTATACCAGGGAAGTCAAGAGTGTTCTTGATGATGATGATCTAGAATCGGAGACTTTATCGAAAGTGGTGGAAATTGCTAGCTCTAAGAGCACACCACTTGTCCCACCTCCGGAATCAGTTTATCGTATCGAGTTTGTTAACTCTGTGGATGAAACCAAACTCTCTTCAGTTTCATCTGAATTGGATGATGATGTTTGTGATCCAATGGGAGACATTCTTCTCATTGAAGAATTGCTCAAAAATTATCCATCATCTCCTAGTCTTATTATTCCCGACTCTTCCATCCCTTCTCTCACTCCGGATGAGGAAGATGACAACTTTTGGAATGAAGTCGATGCCTTTCTTAGTGATGAGTCAATTCCAACAGGAATCGATAATACTTACTTTGATTCGGAGGGGGACATCCTTTTTCTGGAAAATCTGTTGATTGAAGAACCGTTTCCAACCCTCCCTCCCGGACATCTTATTGACAATCACCATATAAGCTTCAAGTTTAAGCTTAAAAATGTCAAAAATGGTGATTTGCTTCTTACTGATAAGGAATGGACATGCATTCTCATGCACATCTTTATTCCATTCTTCACAGATGGTGTGGTTGCTCTTTCCCTTTTCTCTTTCGGGAATGAGGACACCATCTTTGACCCCGGTATCATCCTTTATAGTTTCTACTATTAACATTACCGCGGTTGTATCTCGTCGGTGTGGAACTTTCTGATGTTCATATGTTTATTAACACTGTGAACGAAAGTCCGATCGAGATTGGTTTTCCACGTTGCTTCCCCGTGAACAAATGAATACGGGGTCGAGTCAAGCTAGCGACTCGAGAATCAAAACAGTAGCACACTGTATGGGTTTTCACCCATATTTCTGACTTCTTTCTACTTTCTACCACCCTAGTGTGGATGTGTTGCCCCCCGCTGTTGTATATAAGTTTCAAAAAAAAAAAAAAAATCTTTCAAAATAATGGCCGTAGTATTTCCCTTTTACGTTCTATGTTTTGGCATAACCGCCGGTACTTTGAATATTGAGGCCAATATTCATTTCTAGTGCGGGGGGGAATTCTCACGAATTTTATCATGTAATTATACCGCCCAATTCCCCCATTTTTGGCAAAAATTTTTTTTGGAGTAAGTTTTTTGCACTTACTCAGCTTACGGTTATCAGTCCGCCATGTCTAAAAAACAAAAGGATTGGCTAATCCAGGAACAAACGGCTCTTGGTAAAGATATCTCAAATCCGTTGACGGCTTGCAATTTTCCCAAAATTGTATGGTGTTCAGCTCACCATATCTTTAATTAGTGAAGAGTTGGCTAGCCCGCAAGTTTATGGCTTGTGGTAAAGGCAGTTGGAAAACCATAATTGGTAATCGACTCACCAAAGATATTTTATCTAAGAGTTGGCTAGTCCAGAAGTAAACGGCTTCTGGTAAAGACAAATCAAAACCGTTGAAAGCTGGTGGTTTGCTCAAAATCATTTGGTTATCGATGTACCAAGGTTCTTACTTGAACTAAAACATTTGGCTACTCCAGAAGTAATGGCTTTTGGTAAAGAGATTCAAATCCATTAAGTTTTCTCAAAAGATTGCTAGGGACTAGCAATAGTTTAGTGTGGGGGATTGATGAGTGTGTAAATACTCATCATTTTTGGTCAAATCTGAACTGCAAAACATTTAAAAACGCTCAGAAATGCATCAAAAGACTGAAAATATCCCAAAAGTGTATTTTATATGTTTCAGATGCAAAATGCTTAAAATCAGATGAAAAATGAGCTAAGTTTGCATAATTGGCAGTTTCAGTCCCCCGACTTTCAAATCTTGTCAAAAATAGTCCATGAGCACTTATTTTAAAAGAAAAGTCACCAAAGGTCCTTTTGAAATCATAAGTTGTCATAATTAGTCCTTTGGCGAAAAATGTCAAAAGTTTTGAGAAATTACAAGTTTAGTCCTTTGAGTTTAAAAATGACAAGTTTGGTCCTTGGAATATTGGAAATTTGCAAGTTTGGCCCTTGGATTTTTGTAGAGTGTCAATAATAGCCCTTGAAGTACTTTTCAGAATGTACAAGAATGGTCCCTGGATTTTCAAGATTAACACTTTTGGTCCCTAAAATCTCACATGGTTCCATATTAAATCCAAATCCATTTAATAAACCCAAGCCCAATCTATCTATACCTGGTCCAACAACCCGTTTACCCAATCCAAACCCACAACCCACGGTTTAAAAAAAAAACCAAACCCGCCCACATTTAAAATAATTAAAACCGCTCACGGGTTTCCCTTCCCCCTCATCATCACCTACACCTGCAACTCCTCCCTACTCCATCATCATCACACCCACCTTATTCCTACCCTCCAAACACCCCAAGCCAAATGCATTAAATGCTCCTTCCCCTGTCACAAGTTATCAGTCCACTGGCAAAAATCATTTTGGCGCCAAAATTCTCATCAACGGCTAAAAAGGTTTCCAAGCATCCAAGGGCCAAGATTACCGGTGGGATTTGCTCAGAGTACAAGTGGAAGACATTTTGCATATAAATAGAAGGATAAGAAGCTAGTTGGAGTAGTAGTCTTTAGTTTTAAATTTCATATATGTCGTTTTTATTTAAATTGTCTTAGCTAGTTTCTAAAATTGTAATCTTAAGCTTTCTTGTATTGAACCTAAGCTATTTAGTCTATTGTAACTCATTTCAAGCATCAATTTCAAAGTTTTATCTAAGTTCATGTTTTTATGTCCACTGTTATAAAAACAGTTTTCATGATCTTATACTCAAGCTCCAAGTAGCTTAATTTCAATCAAAATAAGCTTACTGAAGCTTTCTATAGCTTTTAGTAAGCTCAATCTTAAGTTTAAGCAGTTTTTACCTCTGGTCAACAAAAGTCAAACTGCAGTGCTAATGGTGGAATGGTTCTGAATTGCTGATATGGAGTTGGATATGGGTTGATTTTGATCTGATTTGGGTTGAAATTCATTTGGAATTGGGATTAAAACAGTAATAGGATAGTGGTTCTTTGTTTGATTGATCTCAAGCCATTGTGGCTAGGACCTCATGTGAGTATCATTTTCTTGGGTCTGTTTAAATCCATGTTTTCCTATTAGTGAGCTTTAATACTGTTAACATTAGTATAATTTGGCTTAATATCACTAGTATAATTGATATTTTCAATTCTGTGCATGTTTGAGTCATTTCTGCATATCTGTCATAATAGAGCAGTTGAGTTTTAGTGTTTAAAAATTGATAAGCTATCTTGATCTAGGTCTAATTTGGTCATCTGAATCTAGTGTAATGATTAGTCTAGCTTGGAATTGAGTTTGGCTTTGCAAAACAGTGAATCAGACATATAAAAAGTTGTTTGGATTTCAAAGCAAATCTGAGTTAGAGGGTTGTTCAGTAGTTAATGTCAGTTGTTTTACACTTATTTAGTTATTTTAGACTCATTCTAGTTCATACTTTGCTTCTGCATAAGCTCAAAGTCAAAATCACTTTGAATCTGTCCTAGTTTCATGTCTGTTAGAAATTTGTGAGATCATAAGCTTGATCTGTGTTCAGATATCATTAGAGTAGTTTGCATCAGTTTCATTTTACTATAAAACATCATAATCAGTTCATGAATTAAGATCAAATCTCACAAAAGTCAAAATTTCATAACTGTCAAATAGTCAAAAATGTGTTAAAGTCAGTTTTTGGAAAACTTTGGGGACCTTTCATTGATTCATTCTTGAGTCAAAGTAAGTGAAATTTTGGGATAAACAAGTTTAATTGGTCAAGTTTTGAAAACTGATTTTTGTCAAATTTTTGGAAAGCCCAATAAGCACTTAACCAGCTTCCAATTAAGCTACTTTTGCCTGTTCATACTCGGTTTAACGAGTGTGAATCAAGCATCTTTTCAGGCCTTGCACAAGCTTCAAAATAGCTTGTCCTTGGCTGAAACTCAGTTTAGAGATAGTTAATTTGGTGGTCTTGAGGTCTCCAGTTTTGGTTTTCATATAAGCTTCTTGAATAAGTTTGTGCTTAAGCTAGAAGTTAGAAGAAAAACTGTTTGGCACTAAGCTTTTAAATCATCAAATCATGGCAGTTTGCATTCTGAGAGGTTTAGACTAGTTGAAATAGGTTAGTATTAAGTAGTTTTAGCATATTATAGCTTCTGTGATCATTTGGTTCTCTGTTGTGGTCTTTGGCTTATTATTAAGTGCTTATTTATAAGCAGTTTGCACTGCAGCTTCATATTCTCACACATAAGCCATTGTTTTATATTTTTTAGATTTAGAATATTAATTTAGACTTTTCCTGAATTTTCATAATTTTCGATCTTGTTTGCTATTTTTCCCTATTTAAAACAGTTTTTAGGACTTTTTAATTAGCCTTTATTGCAATTAAATCAGAAAAGCTTAAAAAAGAATTAGTTTTCAATTTTCATAGATTAAGATAAATATAAAAAGCAAAAAAATAATTTTTCCAGATTTTTCTTAGTTAAATTTGTAATTTTTAGCAATTTAATTAGTTTAAAACAGTTTTTAATTCGTAGAAAATAGAAAAATAATCAGAAAAATACAAAATTAGTTTTGAAAATTCTCTTTAGTTATTTTAGATTTTTCTAAGTCAGAATTTCACTTTTCTAGCTTTATTTCATATTTTCTTATATTTTAGGGTATTATTAAATAGGTAAAAATAGTTTTTAATTAATAATAATTAAATAAATAGTCATAAAAATAATTTTCTTTTTCTCAAAATTTTCTCTTATCATTAGGTTTGTAAAAAGTTCATTTTTATATTTTTTAGGATTAATTCTGTCTCAATTTCACATTTTCTTTTGTACGTTACGTAGTTTTAATTTAAATTTATAAAAGAAAAATCAAAAACATCATTTTAAAATAGTGATAGCGTTTATTTAATATAATTTAGCTTTTAATTTTCTTTCATTTTTCCTTTGTCATTTAGTATCAATCACAAACCTTTTCCCGTTCAAATTCTCCGATCACTATACGTTTGGTGATTCGGCACAGCGTTGGGACTTAACGACTGGGAAACACTAAACTCCTCTTGATCTTCATTGCATTGGTTTATGAGCTGTTTGAAGTTTATTACGGTTGACCATTCACAAGTGGTTAGCTTGTGTGATAAAACTTGACGGTTTGGAACCAATCAAAACGCATCAGGTAACAAATCGCATATCATTGAAACAGACAAACCGCAACTTAGATTCAATGTATTTGGACCTTAACACAAACCGCATTAATAAACAGACAAATCGCACATAAGAGCAACAATTAATATCTGGACCAAATCGCACCACAAATATCCTGCAAACAGCTCAGATGAATCATAACAGCAGCAGATCAGACCAGTTAATAGAACAACCGGATTCAAACCAGATTAATGTTTAACAACCAGATTCAAACCAGTAACAATCATTATAAAAACAGCTTGAGGAAACTCGTAATATGACTTCTTAAAAACAGTTTAACCATAGCAACATCTCAAACTAACATCAAAAGCATGATTCAGTCCAAGTGACATCAAAACAGTACAACCATCAATGTTTCAAAATACCAGACAAACCGAATTCAACAAAAACAACACAAACCGCATCAAAGAACCATATTCAAAACAGTACGAATCATCAAAGACAGCACAACCATGGCTCTGGTACCAATTGTTAGGATCATATATTTATGTTGTTTAGATAATTCGGGTGGTCTAGGATTATGATTAAACAAGTGAGCCATTTTAGAGAGATGAAGAGAGGAGAGGGTGTTTTCTAGAGAGAGAAACTAACAAATGAAAGGTTAGATTAATGAAAAGTACCACCCCTTCCAAGGATGGAAGGGGTATTTATACTTACAGACTACACGACCTCCTAAAGGCCTGTGGATCAGGTATACAGTGGGTAAAGACCCGTCCTTCCTCCACGGTGTTACACTAAACTAATCTACGCTACTAACTAACTAATTGACAACAAAATAACGTAACAAACGACATGTCTATGAGCTAACTTATGCTAGACTATAATTGGGGTGACCGTTGTAATGATCAATTCTTGCTTTTCTAATGGCTGCAGATTTCTTGTTCTTTTCTTCTAACTGTTTTCTTATTTCAGCCATCTTAGCAGCCTGAGCATCCTTGAACTTCTATCCTGCCTGACCCTTCTGAAGCTTCTTTGGATCAATTCCCAAGTTCTCAGTTTCTTCAGCGACAAATTTTATCAGTGCTTCTTTGCTCTTCCTTTCCTCCTCAGCTAGTTTATGTTTCCTTTCTTCTTTTACAAGAGAGGCACTCAGCTATTGAGGTGAGAGCAAGTATTCAGTGTCGTCGAACTTGTAGGGAATCTTCTCAGGCTCAAGAGTTTTCATTATGCATTTTCCTTTATCCTGTCTTGAGGAAGATGATGTTGCTACCGGTGGTGGTGGTGTTGTTGTGATGGGTGTAACTGTCATAGCCATTGTTTTTGTTGTTGATGATAAGGGTGGGATTGATGAAATTGGTACAGCTGGGACTGGTGGTGCTGGCTCCCCCTCAGTGTGAGAGGAATTCTCTTTAGTGGTCTTCTCCCACTCAACTGTTGCGGAAAATTCAGTGAGAGCAATAGTTGGCTCTGACATTGGGGGAGTTTGGGTGGCTTGACCTTTGAAGGCTTGGTAGATTTCAGTGACCATAGCGTTGATATCAGATGTATCCTTTTGAAGACCAGTGACCTTTGTTTCTAGATTAGCTTGAGAACGTTCCAAGGCAGTCATGCGTGGCCCAAGATTCCAAGCCATTGATGAGGAAGCCTTAGCTAAATTGGTCACTTGAGCATCCAAAGAGCCCAGTGTTTCCTGAAGAGACTGAACCGAATATTGAAGACCCTGAACATTGGCAGACTTTAGCATAGTGATCAATTCAGTGAGGTCTGAGGAATTCTTTAAGTAAGCCTCAGTAGCCTCCAGTACTTTAGAGTTGAGTGCTGGGTCTTCTTTGACAGATTCCCTGATTTCATCTATCTTTGTGCTAACACCCTGAAGGTGTCTCAGAAATTTAGCCAAGTTGTCATCCAGTCTGTGAAGATTGTCATACATGATATCCCTGTGCTCATCGGTGTTGGTGTTGAAATCAAAACTTCAGCTTCGGATCTGCATAGCTGGCGGCGGCTTCGGTATGTTGATCCCACAGGTGTTTCATAACTCCGGCATATAGCTTCCTAGATGCTTTATGATCTATGAACCAATGTCTTTCGGTCAGTGGAAGAACATTATCAAACCGCTTGAATTCATCAGAGCTGGATGAAGAGTCGAATCATTGTCTTGTGGATCGGTGATGCTCTTGTTCAGGTTGAACATCAGCGCCCACTTCCCCTGGCGATAGAATTTCATCTTCACTTTCAGCCCGCTCTTCATCGAGAATAAGATCCCAGTAACATCAGCCATAGTTAACAAGGTGGGGGTGATGGGTTCCGTATCAGCGGATGGTATTAATCCCTTTGAGTCTTTGTCCCCCTTTGACCCCTCAAACACTGGTGGGCGGTTCCCAGTGTCTTCTCTGGAGTCAGGATTGGTTGTGGGTTCCATATTAGCGGGTTGTTTCATTCCCTCCGAGTCTTTGCCCCCCTGTGACCCCTGAGACACTGGTGGGTGTTTCCCAATGCCTTTGGCGGAGTCAATGGCAGTGATATCCCTATTAGTGGGTTGTTTGTTTCCCGCTGAGTCTTTGGGATCATTCAGTGTGCCCTCATACAAAGGCCGTTATTTGATAATGTCATCGTTGGGCGATGTGGAAGGCGCTCCCCTACCAGCGGGTTGTATGTTTCCCTCTGGATCTTGGGGAGTAGTAGTTGGGACCAAGGGCACTGATTATGATTTATCAGTGCCCTTCGTTGTCACCAGGGTGGATGTTGCTTGGTCTCCAATGGGTGTCTGTTCAGTCTCGGTTTTTTTGTGCCTTTTAGGCAGTATTCCTGAAGCCTTAGGGCCCTGAGACTTGGGTTTGGTCTTAGTTTCGGTCTGAGACTTCCCCTTTCACTTTTTAGGAGTAGGGTTAGGAGACACTGAATCCCTCTGGTTGTTTACAAAGAACCATATGGGCCGTCAATACAATATCGATTGACTTGGGATAGGTCTTTTGAAAATTAGATTGACTCAGGGTACTAGGTAAAGCAGATATTTGTACTCTGAGGATAATTACAACCCACTAACACTTGCAAAGCACATGAGACAAACCTAGGATATGAAACGTATTTCGTCCTAGTTTTGCTCAATAGCTTGGTTACGAGATCACTGTAAATGATCTCTCCCATGTCGACAGTGACCCCATTCATCAAACAGTATGACATCATCAACTGAATAGAATTAACTTATTCAGTGGATGATTGTGTCCCACCGAGAACCTGAATCATGAATGTGAACAGGATCTTCCAAGCCGTGGGGAATGAGTTTTCGGTGACTGGGGTCTTGTCCAAAAATTTGGATCCAAAATGATTTGTTTTAACCCATCCTTCACTGTGGAGGGTTTAGGATGGGAGACATATACTCCATTATTATAATCTAACCCTGTTGAAGTGCAAAAAGTTTTATAATTCAGGGTTAGTAACTGTTCCCCATTGAAAAGACTTAACTTAATGAGATACTCCCTGAGTGGTCGTAGGTCAGTCTCATTAGTAGAGGGTGACGGGTCATAGGCTGTGGCTGTAGCCCAAAACTCCCTAAGGAGGTTTTGGTACAGAATTGAGGGACATTTAACAAAGGCCGTTTTCAGTGGGCAGTTAAACAAAAATTTCATAATGTCCTTATAGGCTGGAACAGTTTGAGGGTATTCAAAATTCCCTATGAAAGTATTGGTCCTTCTACTTCTGGAGTTATGACAAGACATAAAGCTAAGGGTTTCACAAAACCTCAAAATGCTTTACTTAGCTTTGTGTATAAACAAAACAGGCTGAATCATAAGGACCATCAAACCTGCTTATTTACTTGTTTCATCTCTCAAGAGGAACCCAAAAATATTGCTCAAGCTTTGACTAAAGAAAGCTGGGTTGAAGCTATGCAGGAAGAACTTCTTCAATTTAAACTTCAAGAAGTTTGGGTTTTATGTGATCTTCCGGATGGGAAGAGAGTTATTGGAACCGGTGGGTTTTAGAGTTAAAAGCGATGAAAGAGGTAATGTTATCAAAAACAAGGCAAGGTTAGTTGCTCAGGGTTATAGACAGGAGGAAGGGGTAGATTATGATGAGGTATTTGCTCATGTAGCAAGGATTGAAGCAATTAGAATATTTCTTGCTTTTGCTTCATATATGGGTTTTCAGGTATATCAAATGGATGTCAAGAGTGCATTCTTATATGGTACTATTACAGAAGAGGTGTATGTGAAACAACCTCCAGGTTTTGAAGATCCTAAGCATCCAAACAAAGTCTATAAGGTGGTTAAGGCTCTTTATGGTCTTCATCAGGCACCTAGAGCTTGGTATGAGAGGCTCTCTACATTCTTATTACAACATGGATACAGGAGGGGAGCTATTGAAAAGACTTTGTTTATCAAGAGAGACAAGAAGGATATCATGTTAGTTCAAGTTTATGTGGATGATATCATCTTTGGGGCTACCAAACAGTCCATGGTTAAGGAGTTTGAGCGCTGATGCGAAGAAGTTTCAAATGAGTTCAATGGGAGAGTTAACATTCTTTTTAGGACTTCAGGTTAAGCAGTCCAAGGAAGGAATTTTCATTAGCCAAGACAAGTATGTTGCGAACATACTTAAGAAGTTTAATTTTGATGATATGAAGGTTGTTACTACACCTATTAAATCTATCAATTCATTGGGAAAAGATGAAGATGGACAGTCTGTTGAAGTCAAGTTATACTGATCTATGATTGGCTGTCTTATGTATCTTACTGCATCAAGGCCTGATATCATGTTTGCAGTTTGTCTATGTGCAAGATATCAAGTCTCACCAAAGATCTCTCACATGAATGCAGTAAAGAGAATTTTCTGTTATCTAAAACAACAACCTAAGTTAGGGTTGTGGTATCCTAAAGAGTCACCTTTTCACTTAGAAGCTTTTTCAGATAGTGACTATGCAGGTGATAATTATGATAGAAGATCCACAACGGGTGGATGCCAATATCTTGGAAGAAGATTAGTCTCCTGGCAATGCAAGAAGCAGACAATTGCAGCAACATCATCTACCGAAGCTGAATATGTAGTGCACAAGTTGTTGTGGTCAAATTTTGTGGATGCAGAATCAACTCTTGGACTATGGGTTCAATTTCAAAAATACTCCTATCAATATTGATAATGAGAGTACAATTTGTATTGTGAAGAATCCTGTCTATCATTCCAAGACAAAACATATTCAGATTAGGCATCACTTTATCAGAGATTGCTATGAGCATAGGCTTATTAATGTGGTTAAAGTTCACACGGATGATAATGTAGCTGATTTACTCACAAAAGGTTTTGATGTGTCACGATTCAATCACTTGGTCGTGAGCATTGGAATGATTAACTACTAAGCTATGTTTAAGGGGAGGACTATAAGGTGTTAGGAATAGTCCTGTATTGCGTGAGGGAGGATGTTAGTTTATACTTAGTTTTTATGAAGGTTTTTGGCAAAGTAATGTTTTTCCCGAAAGTACTTGCTTGGGAAAGTCTTGCTTGGGAAAGTACTGCTTATGTGGAAAAATCTTGTTTGTCGTATTAAAGTACGTTCCAACGGTAATATTGAAGGGTAATTAAAGCCAACGGTTATTTTATTTTGGGCAGTGATTTTTCAAATCCTACCTATAAATAACTACTTTCCGATTTTCCCTCTCACATTATTCTTTACATCTTTTCCATACTTATCTCCCAATTACCATCTCTTTATTATTTGATACAATCCTTATTGTACTGACTTTTTCAACAATGGTGAATCGTTTAATTGTTTCGAAGCATAATATGGTGGCTAATTTGGATAAGACTGAGGCGAATGTGGCTTTCTATGATATCATTGATTATCTTACTGGGTCGCCTATTAGTTATGCTCTTTTAGTTGAGCCGGATATTATTGAACCATGGATTCAAGAATTTTGGGCTAATGCAAGAAATAACATGGAGGAGGATGAATACTATATTAGATCAACAGTTGCTGGACGAACTATCAAGATTACAGAAGCCTCTATTCGAGAAGATTTACTATTTGGAGATGAAGATGGGGCTATTAGATTTGATAAGCAACTGCTTTGGGATACTTTTAGGAATCTTGGCTATGAAGGCTCATTCACTGAACAAACATTTAAGAAAGCATTATTCTGTCCTCAATGGAAGTTTTTGATTCATGTATTGCTCCATTGCATAAGTTCTAAAAGTACTTCTTGGGAGCAGTTTGGTTCGAATATTGCATCTGCAGTGGTTGGTTTAGCTACAGACAGAATGTTTAATTTTTCAAGGCTTATTTTGGATGGGATGCTATCACACATATCTTCTGGGTCAAAATCTCCTCAACATTCTATTCCTGTTTCGGAGGAACATTCACATCCTCACAGTACTGATCATACAATACCTCGTGAAGGATTAACTTTGGATAACTATGCTTTAACAAGGGAGCTAGTTAGGTTGAACAAGACTGTTGAGAGTCAAGCTAAGGCTATTCGGAAGTTGAGACGTAGGTATATCTGGTTGAGGAATTTTATTAAACCATATATTCAAGGATTCAACTTATGGGTTAAGGAGGAAAACAAACGTCGTAAACAACTTCGCAAAGAATTAAAATGAAAGAAGGTTCCTAAATCATCTTCTGTCAACTTGGGGAGGAATTTGGTAAAAGAAAATTTGAAAGAAGATGATACAAAGAAGAAAGAATCTGTAATTATTTCAGATTCTGAGGAACAAGAAGAAGAAGAAATACATGTTCAAAGTACTGGTGATCAAGGTACTGATCATCAAAGTACTGATACATCTAGGCAAGAAGCAATAACTCCAAGGGTATTGAATTTTGAAGAAGAAGCTGGTCCTTCTACATTTGTTATAGAAGAAGAGGAGGAAGCTACTTTCAAACCTATCTATTCTGCTAGTGATGATGAAGTAATTGCTACAATATTAGATTTGTCACAACCAAGAGGAGGGGTTACTATTAGAGATGTACAAGAAGAAGAACAACCAAGAGCTTCTCAACCACCAATTGATCCTAAAGACAAAGGGAAAGGTATTCTGGTTGAAACAAAGAAAAAGAAACTCACTTTGGCGAACTTAGAGCGATTGAAGTGGCTAGGAATGAAGCTGCTGCTAGAAAATTTCAAGAAGAATTGGATGTTAAAGATAGAGAAGAACAGCAAGCTCAAGAAGCTAAAGATAGAGAAACAACTCGAAAAGTTCAAGAAGAATTAGATCTGAAGCTGAACCTTTACAATCTCCTACACCTATTAGATATATGCCAAGAAGACCAAATTTAGCTAAGGATAGGAATGCTATGATGGCTTATTTGAAAGGTAGAGGATATAAGGGTTTACAAAAGTTAAACTATGTTGATATGAAAAGACTCTATGATGCTTTGAAACAATGACTTATAAGAAGAGTGTTGCCGATATTAAAGACTTTAGAAAGAAGCTTATTGGACTGAAGCTGAAAGGAAGAAAAACTTAAAGAGAAAAAGAAAAACTGAAGTTACAAATGTTCAGTTTTCAAAGAAAGAAAAGGTTGAATTAAGATCTGAGACTAGTGATGAATTGAAGAATTATCTCAGAGTGGTAGATTTTGATTATACCAAGGAAGATGATGATATGAAGATGAAAAGATCAAAGATCAGTGTTTTCAAAGTTGAGAAATCTAAGAATGGACATTACATGGTTTTTCATAAGAAAGATGAAAGTTTTAAAGTTTTCAAAAGGATATGGGATTTGCTGCATGTTATTGATAGAGTAGACCTATTCTACTTATATCATGTTGTGAAGGCTTATTTTGAAGATCATCCATTTGAAGGGATTGGATTGGTTTTACATGGTGATCTCATAACTATGTGGGAAACCAAGAAGAGAGCACTGATGAAATCTGGAAGAATCAAGAAAACTGAGAAATAGTTTCTTTGGAGATTCTTTGAAGAATATGGAGTTCATGTTTTGGAGCTAGAAAATGGAACAATGATACACATGTTTGCAGAAAGAAGATACCCTCTACAGCTTGAGCTCATGAGAAGAATGCTAGAGCATGGATTGGAAGTAGAAGAGGCTAATGAAATTGCTTGCATGGTTATCAATCTGTTTATAAACCGGACTACCATTGTCAAGATGATCAATAATTGGTATGAATTTTATTTGAATAAATACTTTTGATATATCAAGACTTTTATTCAAAGTATCTATCAGATACTTTCATCAAAGTATCTTGTTGCTGAACTAAACCAGTTTAAATGAAGTTTTAGAAGAAACCTTTTGCTAAGTAATAAATATTTTGAAATAAAGGTTGAATAAATGGTTTTTGTGATGATAACATCAATAGGTTATCAATCCACCATGGTTACAAAAGGATTGACTAATCCATGAGCAAACGGCTCGGGTAAAGATATATCAAATCCGTTTTTAGTTGACAACTTGCTAATAAGTTGGATGGTAATCAACTCACCATATCAGTAATGTGAAGAGTTGGCTAGCCCACAAGAAAATGGCTTGTGGTAAAGGCGGTGGAAAAACCATTATTGGTAATTAGTTCACCATTAGATAGAAGAACTAACTAGTCCGTAAAGGGTACGGCTTTTGGTAAAGACAAAAAAAATCTGTTGATAGCTGATGGTTTGCTAAAAATCATATGGTTATCAATGTACCATGGTCTTACACACCAAAACATTTGGCTACTCCAAAGATAATGGCTTTGGTAAAGAGATCTAAATCCATTAAATTTTCAATGATTCGCTTGAAAGTGATGAGAATAGTATGCAACTTAAACTGAATTAATGTACAAATTGTCATATGTTGCTTTGTGTTCTTTGAAAAGATGGAGTTCTTTGGATGCCGCCGTAAAGAAAACAATTCTAAGAGATACTTTGACAAGAACAGATGCTACAATGATACAATCTAAAGACTATGAAACAATCCATTTTAAGATGAAGTCAGTTAGAGATATATTCACAAAGGAACTTGAAGTCAAGCAAGTAGAATTCAAGTTAGGGAGGATTGTTGGGATATGAAAGTCTGAAGATATCAAAGTCTTGAAGATATGAAAGTATTGTAAGTTGCAAAGTCTTGGAAGAAGTCAAATAGTCAAAGTCTTGCTAAAGACAAAGTCAAAGTACTGCAAGATAAAGACAAAGTACTGCTAGAACAAAAGAATTGTTATATTCGTTTATGGAAAGTATTGTATTCCATGTTTAGATTACTTGTCGTACAAGGTTATCAATTGTAAACCGACTAGGATATCCTTGAGCCTATAAAAGGACTCCTAGATTGGCATTAGAGGTACGATTACATACGATTTCAGAAAAAGAGTTTTAGAGTTTACGAATTAGTGTTTTAGAGAAAAGTTCGATTATCTTAGAGTTGTATTAGAGTATCTGCATAATAAGCAGATTTAGAGTTTGTTAATAAAAGTTTTTCTTCTTAGCTTTGTTAAGTAAATTCCGCGTACTTGATAAAGATTGCTCAGTGTTTCTTTGTTAATAACTTAGGATTTATCCGAGGTTATTAAACCTTAACAAGCTAGTTAAGTTAGTTTGATTAAAGTATATCGATCCAACAGTATTCAACATTGCTAAGATCCCCTACCCACTGAGATGCAAACTAGAGAGATTGTGTTCTTGCTATTTCCATTAAAATGTTTTAGGGTTTTGAGAAAAATGTCTTGAAAAGAACAATCAAAGGGTTTTGAATCTCTCAGGTTGTGATGAAAAAACTTTTGTAAAGGTTTACAAAGAAGATTTTTCAGAAAAAGATTTGAAGAACACAAAGATTTCTAGGTTTGAAAGAGATTTTGACAGAGTTTTGTTAGCATAAATACTTTGTGTAAGTTTTAAGGATTTTGTGAGGGGTATTTATAGAGTGATGAGAGGGGTGGTTTGTGCACTAAAGTGGATTTGTAAAGTCGGTTTTTGAAAATGTTTTGAATTTCCACATTTAATGCTACCCCACCACTACCAGCAGTAAAATCCCGGTTTTCAAGGATGCAGTTGGTGCACAATAAAAGTGCACTTTTAAAGTAATAAAATATCCACAAGATATTTTATGTGAGTGGAGGCATTTAATGCCTGGTGGGATGAGGTAAGGTGTTGAGAGACCCTTGACATGGATGACAGTAAGACAAAGAGACATATATTCCTATATTAAATTGGCATGGTTACCAACCTAGAACATTTATGTAATTGATACTTGGAGCATTTAGTTACTCATTCAATGTTCAATATCAACTGTCAGGGTCCTTGAATGAGTCTTACTCATTCAGTGAAATGGTTGTATTGGATTATGTTCAGGGAGGATGGACCATTTCAGAGAAAACTTACTGAGATTGGGATTGGTTTTTAGGTTGCTGACTTTCAATGTGTAGCATTCCCAAATCAGCTTTCAGTCTCCTGAAGGTAGGTTTATCTAAGGGTTTGGTGAAGATATCAGCAAGTTGATATTCATAGAGGGATGAAATGAAGTTCAATGTCTCCTTTCATTATGTGGTCCCTAATGAAATGATATCTGATATCAATGTGTTTGGTTCTTTGGTGAAGGACAGGGTTGTTGGAGATAGCAATAGCACTGGTGTTATCACAGGAGATGGGTACCATTTTGTAATGGATGTCATAGTCACTGAGTTGACTTTTCATCCATAAAACATTGGCACAAACATCCTGCAGCACCACATACTCACTTTAGTCAAGACATAGCCAATGACTATTGCTTTTAGCACTCCAACAAACCGCTTTTACTCCAAGAAATTGACAGGACCTCGAGGTACCTTTTCTGTCCATGTTGCAAAGATAATCAGAATCGAATATCCTTTGAGCTCAAACCACGAGCACTTTGGATAATAGAGTCCATGGCTTGGAGTACCCTTCAGGTATCTGAGTATTCTTTTAGCTGCAGTGAGGTGGGATTCTTTGGGGTTGGACTGATATCTTGCAATTAGACAGACTGAGAATTGTATGTCCGGTCTAGTAGCGATTAGATACATCATAAGCCAACAATCCCTCTGAAACGAGTTTGATTGACTGATTTGCCAGTGAGATCAGGTCCAAGGTTGTTAGGAGGGACCATTGGTGTCTTCAGAGGCCACCATCGGATATCTCATATTTCTTCAAGAGATTTCTGGTGTACTTCTCTTGACTGATGGAGATTCCTTTATTGGTTTGCGTGATTTGTAGTCCAAGGAAGTATGTGAGTTCACCCATCATGCTCATTTCAAACTTCTTTGTCATCAGTTTTTCAAACTATTTGCAAAGAGTGTAATTTGTTGAGCCAAAGATGATGTCATCAACATACACTCGGACTAGGATCATATCTTGTTTTGTCCTATAGATAAACAATGTGTTGTCTATCTTTCCTCTGAAAAACTTGTTTTGAATCAGGAAGGCTGAGAGAGTTTCATACCATGCCCTGGGAGCTTGTTTAAGTCCATAAAGGGCTTTGTCAAGCTTGCAGGCATAGTCAATGAATTCACTACTCTCAAAGCCAGGAGGTTGCTGAACATACACATCTTCTTTGAGTTCACCATTTAGGAATGTACTTTTTACATCCATTTGGTAAACCTTGAAGTTCATGTAGGTAGCAAATGCAAGGAAGATCATGATGGCTTCCATTCTTGCAACAGGAGCAAATGTCTCATCATAGTCAATGCCTTCTTGTTGACTGTAACCTTTGGCTACAAGTCGGCTTTGTTTTTAATGATTCCGTTTCATCAGTTTTGTTTCAGAAAACCCACTTCATTCCTATGACTATGACATCCTGAGGACATTTGATCAAGGTCATGACCTTGTTTTTATCAAACTATTGAAGTTCTTCTCGCATGGCCTGAACCCAGCTTGGGTGTTTTAGAGCCTCAGTGACACTCTTGGGTTTTATTTCTGATAGGTAATCAACATATAGACATTCATTGGCTGAAGCTGCAGTTAAGTTAGCAGCCATGCTTCTAGTGAGCATGCCTTCATTGGGTTCACCAATGATGTTTACAAGCTCAATGTCCTGAGATTTTGTCCACTTACTTTGTGGTCTAGGATCGGAGCTTGAAGAGGTCACTGGAAACTTCGAGTGAGTTCAGTCAGGAGGCAGAATCATTAAGAACATCTGTTGAGACGTCTTGTTCAGGTTGGGGTTCTTGAATCACAGGTTCCTGAACATTTGGTTCAGTGTTACCTATCCCAGCAGGGACTGATTGATTTTTAATGAATTCATTGATTGTTGGTCTGGGAAGGTTATGAGGTAAGACATAATATGAGATGTCAGCATCAGCTTGGTATAAGGAATTGATTTCAGTGTTATACTCATCAGGAGGATATCTTAATGAGTTATCAATTCCTATTTCCTCCACTGAGGTGTTGGTGAACCTGATGCTTTCTAAACTCTCATCAAAGGTAACATGAAAAGTTTCCTCAACTTGTTGTCTCCTTGTGTTAAATACCATGAAGGCTTTGGAGATTAGTGAGTAACCTAGAAAGTATCCATCATCGCCTTTAGCATCAAACTTTCCCAGATGATCCTTGTGGTTATGAATAAACACAGGACATCCAAACACATGAAAGTAGCGATATCGGGAAGTCTACCTTTGAATATCTCATATGGGGTTTTGTTATGTCTTTTGACAATGATTTACCTATTTTGAGTGTAACGGTTGTTTTGATTTGATCAGAGAAATGTTTTGAAAGAGTGAGCCATTTAACATAGTTCTGGAAGCCTCAATGAGAGTTCTGTTTTCCTTTTAGCTACCCCATTTTGTTCAGGGGTGTAAGGAGATGAAATTTTTGGAAGATTCCTTTCATCACGAAATTCTCAAGCTCTTCATTTCTGAACTCAATACCATTGTCGATTCGATTTGTTTAACAAGTAATGTCATTATGGTTTTCAATGTTCCTGATGAATGACATTATAGTGTCAGCTGCCTGACTCTTTTTGGAAAGAAAGTATACCCAAGTATATCTTGAAAACTCATCAACAATACCAAGAGTATACTTCTCATGCTGGATTGATATAGGACTGACTGGTCCAAAGAGATCCATATACAGGAGGTGAAGGCAGATTTTGATTGAGAAATTTTGTTTTGTTTTTTATTGTACAATAATTCATACGACCAGGCCTTCGATGGTGATCGAAGGGTTTGAGGGGTGATATTCTTGCGCCAAACTTGTAGCCAATCTGCAATAATAAATAGTAGACACTTCGTTAAGTGATTGCGCAAGGGTTGGGCCCTGCGAACCACCTCCGGCGTGAGAGTAAGTATGTGATATGTGTTGTAAATAATATGGAGTATGTGAAATACTGTGTTGAATGAACATACCATTGAAATGACTCGTCCAACCTATTTATAGGTGATGAAAATAGATTGGAGAGTGTTAGCACACATTTAGGAGATCATGGGGGGCGTCCCCTGATTTGTGGTAACCGCTAGGGCTTCATCCCCACTATCTCGGACTTGGCGGGGAAGCTAAGGAAATAGTAGGAACGTGGGGGAAGACCAAGTCAAGGTTCTTCTTTATCTTGGCATCTTCAAGAGATGTAACATATTGGATTTCATAAACACACTAAACCATAAGATCAAATAGGTAATCTTGTTCAATCAGATATAACGAGAAACAAAATATTAACTTTTGAAATGACTCGATCCATATTCACAGTTAATGAAGTATTAGAAGTAAAAGGATAAGTATTAATGATGAATCATTAAAATGGTTTTTCCAGGGAAACCACACTCGATTCAGATCTGGGGGCATCGGCGTGTTAGGCTAGACTAAACCAATGTCATTACTATATTAAGTAATATCCAAGTGGGAGGTTAAAGGTTTATGGATAATTATTAATATATGTTTGACTGGATTCGAACTCGAGACTTCAGGATTGCACACATTACGTATGAGAATCAATGTATAAATAATTAATATATAAAATGTTATATTTAATTATTTGATCACAAAATAAATACTTAATGATATTTAATATTTGACGAGTTTTGATTATCGGTCATTAAATGTCAACGGGATATGAAGAAAAGTTAACAAGCCAAGAGAAGGTTTTAGGAACCCTCTTTTGGGCTTGTTTTTGGCCGAACATATGGAATCCCACATCGGAAACTATAGTAATCTTGACATCTACCATAAGGCTATAAATACATCCCCATGTATTCATCCTTTGGTACACTAGATTTCAATAGAAGGCCAAACTTCTTCTTTCTTCCCTCTTGTTCTTGGTCGACAAGTGAATCCCCATTGTAAGGGATTTACGAGTGACCTTGAGCATAACAAAGGTGTTTGGTTAATCTATTGTGATAAAGAACCTAGCTTTTCTCATTAATTCGCTACTAATACGTGTGTACAAGAACGAAGAGCAAACGCACTTGTGTTTGCATATCTTGGTGGGTCGACAAGGGTTTTGGTCGACATTCATAAACCCTAATTTATTAGGGTTTAAGGTTCTTGGTTCTTGATATTAATTTGGGGTTTTTCCATAAACCCTAATTGCATTGATTCGCAAAGGTGCATATACTTTTAATTCGGTTTACTAATTTACAAGTATTATTCCTATTACTTCCGCTGCATGCTTTGATGATGTTTATGTGTTTTTCTATAATTGTTATGATTAGTAAAACCCAATAGTTACGTTGTTGTGTTCAGTGTTAGTGAAGGGGTGTGATCTACAGAAGGTGCTTAATGCTCACATTTTCTATCACTTTAAGGAGTCTCGTTGTTGTGCTCAGTGTCTCATATTGAGGGTTTATCAAGATTTGGAGTCACGTGGATAGTACAAGATATAAGACGCATGCGTTGGTGTTCCTATTGGTTCTCCATTCCCACTGGTGGATTATTTTGCTGCTGATTTGACATTTCTGCTATTGCACTTTATGACTCGTTAGTCAATTCATTCATCTTTCATTAGTTTGACAGGTGGTATCAGAGCCTGGTGAGGATCTCTAAAAGAAGGTTTCATTTTCTCTCAAAACCCTAAACACTCTCTAACAATGTCAACTTCAGACTCAAACAATGAGAAGGAAAAGTCAGGGTCATCAAACAATTCTGTAACTCAGTCTCAAACAATTCAGCAGGTTGTTACCACCATGTCAAACAACAAAAAGAAAGATGAACACAACATATGGGCAATGAAGATGGAAAATTACATCACCAACAATGAATATCATCTCTGGAATATTGTTCTGAAAGGAAACAGTAAGAAGAAGACTAGTAGAGATACTGATGGTAATGTGTTATTCTTCCAGCAGCAACAAATGAAGAACATATTGCTCTTTAGAGGGAAACAAAGGCTAGGACTACCTTGCTCCAAGCACTACCAGATGAGCATATGAGTGACTTCCATCATCTTGATGATGCAAGAGAAATATGGAGAGCGATCAAGGCAAGGTTTGGAGGTAACGAAGAATCCAAGAAGATGAGGAAGACTATGCTCAAGCAGAGCTTTCAGGAGTTCACAATTTCTGAAGAAGAAGGCATACACAAGGGGTATGACAGGTTTCAGAAAATCTTGAGCCAGCTCAATCAAATGAAGTCCAAACCTGATAATGAGGAGTGCAACATCAAGTTTCTGCGTGCTTTACCTTCTTCCTGGAGGCAGGTTTCTCTTACTCTCAAGGCAAAGGGAGGCCTTGATTATTTAATCTTCGATGGCCTATACAATAAGCTTAGAACTCTTGAGATTGATATCAAGGGTCATCCTACCTTTTCTATTGTAACATATTGGATTTCACAAACACACTAAACCATAAGATCAAATAGGCGTACTATGAGTTTTAGAGAGAGAAAGTTAGAGGTTTGGGAACTTTAGTGAGAGAAAGAAAAATCTTATTATGAGCTCCAACTCTCTACCTTGGGAGGTAGAGAGTATTTATAGTCATTACATAAATCGCCACCTATCGGGCTATGGATCAGGCATACAGTGGGTAAAGACCCGTCCGTCCTCCACGGTGTTACTTAAACTAAATACTACTTAACTTATAATAAAATATGACTACGAGCTTTCTAACGATTACATATACTTGAGGTGACTGACTCTTTAATACACGGATTTACTAAATCCTAACAATCTCCCCCTAATAGAGGTCACCTCAAGATCACCTCAAACATACATTGAATACAAACAGATTTTACATAAAGATTGTTCTTGCATTCTTGATGTTGACCATTGCTCTGAAGCTAGTAGTCATTGATTCTTCACATTGCATGTTAGGTTAATCCAAGTGGAGGTCTTTTTACTGATCCACGTGATAATAAGTTTTGACCTAGTTTTGAGATCATCAGCTGACAAGAAATCTCTGAGATATCCATTGTGGTGTTGGTATTATGTGATGTTGTGACTTTCGGACCGACATGCTCACATTCTAGATCATGAAATATTCTCATCAGAGTAGCGGAAGCTTTCGTTGATTCATGATATTGGCAGCAGCGTAGCAGAAGCATGGAGTGAAAATATCAGAGTCATTGATGCACTAATCATGATTTCTTTCGAGATGAATGTGTTGAGTGAGCATGTGGCTATGGATTGACTGCTTCATTCGATCACCGCAAACGTAGGGCGTACCTGCACACAACAGTTAGCAATAAATCGCACAAAAGTGTCTTTGATCACTTTCGTTGAATTGAGGTACACGGCCCACGGTTCCCGTTGATCGATACATGTACGCTGTGATCGTATAACTCCGAAGAATTTCCTTGACAGGGTTTCGCAGCTGCTCTGGCTGTTCTCAAACCGGAACGTCTCAAAGAAGAAAACACAGAGTGAGTGAACCATCGAATAGAGATTCACTGATTGATGAAAAGAGATTTGAAAAACAATCGTGTATTGCTCAATAGAAATTGTTTTTGCAATACAACGAAGGTTTTAGTGAAAATCAATTATCAATCATAAACACCTTTTGATTTGAAATATTCGAACACGGTCGATGTGCTAAAGAAAAGAGTTTTTAAACACAATGACCGGTTTTTCAAAGGTATCCGTCAATCCATAACCTGAACCAGGATTGATTCAAAAGATTGAATCGCCCCATTATTTCTGTTCAGTTGTCACATGGTTGATCTATAGAATAGATATCACATGCCACCTACCAGGAGCTTGTTTGATGTTGGCTCTAGAAGGCTTTCCATCTTCATTGTGAATATGTATGCATATCACTCGGATGTTCTGGCAATACCACAAGGATAATGCGTAGGACTCAAGATATAATCTCTCTTTCCACATTGTGTGAAACAGTGAGTCTTCATTGAAAGTGTCCTAAGGAGATTTATTGATGATCTCGTGGCTCTAGACTCAATTTGTGCATATTTTGATCCTGTGCCGGAGACTAGGGAGAGGGTCTCCTTCTTCAATATCAACAATCTCTAAGAGAAATTCGATAGATTATGTTGGTTCCCCGTGAGAATGAAACAAGACCTTTTAAGAGGAACTTGAGTGGTTTGGGAATATGAAGTGTAGTGCGTCACTGGGTCCATGACGTCTTGTCTTCAATACCGATGTTACCTTGGTAACCACCAGTAGCATATAAATTGAACCCGGTATCTGCCCTAGGGTTGAATAATTGGAGGGCTGTTTGTTTTCTCCCTTTTCTCATTCAATTCTTTTTCATTCTTCAACCCCTTCAGTGCTTACCGAGACTTCATAGCTAGAACCTTGTTGGGTTTATTCAAGTACTAGCTCAGACTCAGTCCGCACTCTTCCCATTTCTCATTTTTCTCCTTTTTTCATTATACCTAAGGACTTCTACACTATCTAGTGGATTGTCCCTGGGTAGATCCCTCCGGTTCTGGCGGATCATGGGAACAAATACCTAACCTTATCATCCTTATATCACCATACATAAAGTAAAGTTGGTCAGTCTAATTGGTATTGTTCATCTGCCATTGGAACCAATTGAAAACCATTTGAAAATCAATCCAGATACTTGTGATATATTATCAAATCATTTTGTACCTGAATTGTTTTTGATATTTTTAGAACAAGATCTCCCCCTCAACATGTGCTTCATATATTTGAAATTGTTTTAGCACACGGAGGCAAGAGAAAGAATTAACTTCTTAAATTACCATTTTCTAAAAAATATCAACATCACTTCCCTAATCAAATCAAGTAGATAAAGCATATAAGGGAAGGATGAGGTTTTTATAAACTTTCTCCCCCTCAATATGTGCCTTGAGGTTTGAAAGATTTTTGCACATACAAGAGGGAACCTGCACATTGATAAAAATTGATCACGTTTCAGATCTTTGCGGTTTAAGATAGATGCTCCCCCTCAACATGTGCATGGAAAATTTGAAATCCTTTGGCACATGTGGGAAGGAGAGCTTGTACATCCTTATAAAACCATTTACCGAATTATCAGTTTAAATCCAATTTAAATCACAAATTCTCCCCCGATCACAATTATCAAATCATTTGAGATTTGTGAT